>ML825106.1:75549-99769 GCA_009831015.1 Picea engelmannii | reverse complement strand
GACAAGGAAAGTGTCTTGGATGAGGAAACATAGGTAAATATCATGACAGAAAGAACTTGGGAAATTTTGGGAAAGCCTGATATGCTTCCTTCATTAGGAGGAATAGGACTGTTCAGGGGAAAGATGATAACCCTATGTGGAAGACTCACCCAGGTGTCTATGAGTGCTCATGGAGCTTCAACAGAGGAAGATTTTGAGGTTGTTAGATTCATTGATAACAACACTCCATTTACTATGTTATTAGGAAAAACCTGGATCGAGAAAAATTAGACCAGAAGAAAAGAAAAGGAGGCCCTAGAACAGAAAAAGAAGGAACTAAAAGATTTCAAGACTAGGAGGATAACACACTTGATTGCAGAACATGAGAATGGATCGAAGCTACTTAGAACTAGAAACTTGGATCACGAAGTTGAAATAACATAAGAAGATTCACAGAGAGGTAGAGCACCTACCCTAGATAGAGAAGCAATATTACTCTCTAATCCTATGAAAGAATATCAACAGCATGAAGCTACTATGCCAAAAGAAGACAAGAATCAGAATGGAAAGAGGAATATCGAGACGAACATCATAGGGAAGAAGGCTAGAAAGCTCAGTAAAAAGAGAGAAAAGGTCAAAAATTTATAGAAGGGCCTAGAGGGAACTTCACGGAAGGAAGATTTGCAAAATTGGAACTTTGTTGGGATATTAGAACAACACCCCATGGCACTTCACCATGGCCAAGAAATATGACCGTTAGAAGCATTATAATCGTTGAACCGATGTTCCATAATGGTTAGAAAAACAATTATGACCAGAAATCTCGCCATCAGACCGTTGGGACCACATTGTAACAGACATAACTGCATTGATGGAAAAATTCTTATCCGTTGGAGAGATATGTTACATTGTGTCTACTTAGTCCATCGACTATTGCACCGAGAACACTTTTGCGAATTGTATTAGAGCTAACAAGAGAATCCATTGCTACCACGTTGTGCTTAGTAAGATCGACACTTATTCTATTGCTTTGAGCACTCATCCATCCACCCGAGTTTTCCGATTGATAGTGTGCATATTGGACGATCTCAGTGTTATGGAGAAGTCAATTGAGGAATTTTTAATTGATATGATGGCCGAGAGAGGGATTTCCATAGGAGTTCAAGATTCATCGACGCGAGGAGTGCAAGCCTCTTTGTCGACTGCTCTCGGAACCGGACCATCCCGACCGGTAGCAGAGAAGAGAACCAAGCACATAGATGATCTAGGAAACACGAAGTTAATCCCGACTACATTCCGCCTCTGGCAGACGCATTGAGTCATGACAGTGTCCCAAGGGACTTTGATTACACCATGGTTACTGCGTACCTCCCGAAGGGGATACGTGCAGTCAGAACACAACAAGATAAGATCGCGATGTTGAAGTTCAGTGACTTCAACCTAGGTGACCGCAATAACTACAACATGTTTTATCCTTACAATTAACTAACCAAGATGAAGGGGGAGAACTCAAAAATAATCCCCCAACCATGGACTATGAACCTCGTGCAGTCCACCCTCTTGAATGTGATGAATATCCCACACTTTGGAAGGCACCAGGAGGTTAACCCATGTGTTAATATCCTTCTCTCGTGTTACCATGGTGGCTACCTATGGCTAGATAGATGCATTATAGTCGATCCGACATTGATTCATAGGATCATCGGATTGAGCATGCAAGGACCTGACCCGCAAGACTTCTACCCAAGGAAGGCTTTCGATCACGCATTGGCACAAAAGATCAAAGATAAATATGGTGATTTAGAAAAGGGGATGCAAGGCTACAAGGTAGCTTCCATCCATAATGGTACAGTTCACCTGGCCTGCCAGCTGATCGCAGGGAAGCTAGTAAGAAAGAAAAGACCCACGCAAATCATAGGTTTTTTTGTTGACCTCACTCAAAAATGTGTAGAAGGACTCTAGATGAACTAGGTGAAGTACTTGGTCAACCAGCTGGAATTAGACTACCGTGAAGCTCAGGATCGGGGATATGAGTTCCACTTTAGCTGGCTCCTGATCCTCATCGCATTTACTACTTGGGAAATTCCTAAAGGTGTGACCTTCCTGGACATTGAACCATTCGAGCCACTCACTACGAAGTTCACCATGCTCTGGTACTCAAGCGATATGGGAAAAGAGTGGCAGTCGAACGTGGTATTTCATACCTATTATCTCCAACTGAAGAGGGTTATCGAATATCTCCCTCGCATGACGTCGAATGCCCTGCATCAGTTTCGACCACTTGTGAAGTTTCGCACAGATCGACACTTCATTTATATCACCCCATGCGTAGATGGGCACAAATAAGAGCTTCAATAGTACTACAAGATCACAGAGGAGGACCTTGAAGAGATCATGAAGGATTGGTCTGCATAACTTCTCATCCCCGCAGACCTCACAGAAATGTCATACCCTGAACTAATCGGTAGCCTTGAGACCACTCATGAAGCAAAGTATCTTCCTATACCCAGCAGAAGGAAGAAGACTGAAGAGGTCCAAAACTTGAGCAGTTCATCGAAAGGAACTGCTTCAGTATCACCTGGATGAGGGGGTGATGATGAAGTAGAAGAGATAAATGGAAAAGAGGACCAATAGAAGCAAGGTGAAGTAACACTGCCTAGGGACCCTTCTGATGAGGCTGATCCCTTGAATAAAGGGAAGGTTTCTCCCATGAAACCCACTTCCTGAAAGAAATCTAGAGCCACCTTGACTAAGATGTAGACTATGCTCACTATGGATGACTTCAACTTTATCATCGCAGCTGTAGCAGATACCTCGCAGGACATCTTGCAGAAACATGAAGCCAAGAAGGAGGAGATGTATGATAGAATCGAGGTTGAACTCACAGGGGTACATCAGGCCCTTCAATCCAGTCACGCAGTATCCACTGTGGCCCCACCATCAGAAGCACCAGAGTTGGGAGATGATCCTACCCAACTCCGCAGACTAGCTGATGTGATCAAAGCTCGCCTTCGTAGTGCACAGGAAGAAACTGAACATGACATAGAGGCCCTAAATCAAGTACAAAAAGTAGTCATAGAGAAATGTTGAGTTGCACAGCAAGAGAAGGCTTCCCTCAAAACTATGTTTGAAGAAAAAAAAGCGTAGATCCAGGAAGAGAAAGACCAGTTGCTCGCAGATCAGGTGGGAGTAAAAGAAGCAATCAATAGAGCACTTTCCTCTGTGATAGGCTTAGAGAAAAAGGAGGAAGACCCAGTGGAACATCAAGTATAGAAGCTTGTGGAAGCTATCCAATAGATTCAAAAAAGAATCATATACCTCGAGCTACGAATAGTTCCAAGTACTCCACAGGACATGCGAGATCAAAGAGAAGCCACTGCCTGGAGTGCAGTCGAGAGGATCAAAGAATTCACTCTGGAATGCATACAGTTAAGTTCTCGTAGCGCACATAATTATGAGAAACTCACTGAAGATATTGAGCTGAAGGTACTGGAGTCACATCTCTAGGAGGCAAGGCAACACGCAACAATAGTATAGAAACAGTTGAAGCTTCTGTGAGTATTTGAGAGGATGAAGCGATCCCAATAATAGCGCACTCCTCAAAAAACGTTCCACACCATTTAGAGCAAAGTCATGGAAGTGACTCAAAGGCTCCAACCAGTCCAAGACTAAGCTTGCCAACTGTTTGAGGATATTGAAGGTCGAGGCGCAGAGTTGGAACAAGTAGTCGTTGCAGTCGAACAATGTTTAGAGGGATTGTCAACCAAGAAGTCATCCAAGAGTTCGTCGAGCAGGAGATCCTGGCACAACAACAGGTTGAAGCAACTCGATCGAAGCTCGATGATTTTGAAGAACAAGTACCTAGACCAGAGTGACTCGGGATGAGTCACAGGTGAGTGTTGGGGGCCTATTGTCCGTTGACCAAGTTTTGAGGATCCTTGGTCATGTTTTACATATTTTGGGATTTTGACAAGCTGTCAAAGGTGGACCACAAGTCGAAGTGAATATCACAGGATCTCGACCCCTTTTTAGGGATTTTTGGGTTTTGGGATTATGTAATGGATATGGGGATGTTGGCCCATGGGTTTACCCATGTTTAGGCCCATTTTGTAATGTATAAATAGAAATCTAGGCGATGTAGGAAGTAGTTTGATCTATGTGATCGAAGGAGGGACAAGTAGGTGATGCTAAGTGCTAAGTGTTAATTTCTAGGTGCATGTGGTAATTGTAATTGCTTTTTTCATACTATGTGAGACTTGCAAAACTAAGTGCAAGTGATTGTAAGAGACTGTGGAAGGATTTGTGTTCTAATAGAGGGAAGGAGGATCTAGCGAGGTGCGCAGATATCTTGTCCTGTGTGGAGTAAGATATCATGGCTCTGTGCATGTAGAATATTGACAGAAAGAAATAACGAATAAGAGTTGGTGGACGTAGCCCCAGGGTGGGGGTGAACCACGTATATGCTGTGTTGTGATTTATTTATGCTTTATGGTTTTTCTCTTATCGATGTGATTGAATTCTTAGTGCTCTAAAATATGCTTAAAATGATCTAATATGGTAGCTTAGTGCTGAATAATGTGAATAAATACTAGATCCGATCTCTGTTGGTATGCTTAGTATTGAATCTATTGGATATGTCTGAATATTGCATCGATTTCTTATTAGGGTTTAGCTGCACTATAAACTAAGGCTGAATATTGATGAACTATAACTGCTAAGTTCTCTGCTAAGGTGTTACAATCACATATATGTGTCCCAACTAAGGTTGTAGACACTGAAGTCCTGCAACCACCCCTACCTCTACCTCGGGTGAGACTTCATCTTCTTCGCAGGTGTTGTCAAAAGGGCCAGTAGTTAGGGCTTTGTTGGTGTGCTCTTGAGCATTGAACCCTGGGTCTGCCCCTGTGCCAACACATGTTTTTCACTTTTCTTTCCTTTCAACAAATTAAGATTATTTATAAGTGATTACTTAATCAATAATACATGAAGAATACAAAATACAACATAGAAAACAGATTGCACCAACATTTTTACGTGGAAACCCAATGCGGAAGAAAACCACAAAACATCTTTCTTTATGTTCTTATACAAGTTCCAACTTATAATTTACAAGTATTCAACTTGCTAGGCACCCACTTGTTGCAAATCAGGACACAAATCCTATCAGGAACCAACCTATCGTAAAAAATGAGGACACCAATTTTCTCAGGAACCAAAATATCATAGATAATGAGGACACCAATCCTCACAAGAACCAACCTATCATAGATAATGAGGACACCAATCCGCAGTGAGCTTCAACTCATCCAAGCACCACCTTTCCACTTTGAATTTAGTTTAAAAATATTCTGACATAACTAGACCTTTCTCTACAAAAATTAATCTGATAGTTTTGTTCAACAATTACAGGTCGTTTTTATTCTCTTTTCATTCGTGCCCAAATCGAAAAATGTGTGTCCTTATTTATAATTTTTTTTCCTGAGTTCCCCTTCCTGTATATGGACGCATAAAAATTACATTGTGGAAATATTTTAACCAAATCAAACTCATGTCAGTTACACTTATGTCTAAAAAAGTATGTGGATGCATGACAAATTACATTATGATAATATTTTGACCAGATCAAAATCCTGTCCGTTACACTTTTGTCTAAATAAATTATGTGGACCCATGATAGTTACATTTTGGACAAATATTAACAAGATCAAAATCGGGTTACAACTAGACATTCATTGACTAAATCAAACATACCAAATCTTCCTACGAATGAGCTCCAGGTCATCTCCATCAATAGAACTTAGTCTTATCATAGCATCTCTTCATGAATGATGTAACAACTCACATTCTGGTTTATAGAGCATCTACAGAGAAAATATAATAAGATCCTAAAGCTCAAGTCACAAGTCTTCTTCATCATCCCATCACATTCCACTATGTGGCTTGTCACATGGAATTTGTTTCATCGCACTCTACTAAGATCAAGGTTGACAAGGAGGGTAGGGAATATACCTAGTAAGATGTGTCAAGAGAATGAGAACGTCAAAGGCATGAGGTTTCTAGTGGAAAAATTTCACTTAATTCCTTGAGGAAGACCAAAACCTTCATTGACTTGCAATTTAACCCTAGGCTAGAGAAGGTTCCCCATTCCCATTGAAAATTAATACCCCTTTATTGAAATGGTGCTATAATTGGTTATGGTAGTCACCCTATCGCATATCCACTTGGAGAAGAAATAGGGTGTTTATCGTGAAGAGGTGAAATTGAGCTCCACAAGGACCTACATGTGTCAGAAAGGTGTGGTATGGAGTGACCTTGAATTCCCATCCCAATCCATTAAATTGATTTGAAATATGATGGTGGGTAAGGCTCCAAGTATATGGTGTTTTTACTCCCCCCACCCCGTGCTTGTGCATTTATATGAAAAACATTGTATGAGATATATTTGGGTCAAATGGAGGTCCCCTCATTATCCCATTCTTTCAACATGTATTCAACCATTGTATCTCCTTGTTTCTCCATCACTCCTTCTTTGGTGTTGTTTGGTCAGTATACACAGTGAAAATGAACCAATTCCAAGTGATTATAAGATTTTTGGATCAGTATAGGGGTCTAGAATAAGTCAATGAGGAATTTCACCCAACAATTCTCATGACATTGTTTGTTCGAGATGATTGTCCTATTACTTTTATGGTTTCCTTCATGATCTTGTAAAGTAGTTTCAATCCTTGGAGTATCAAAACATATTCAACTTAGTTACGTGTGGCTTCGCTAAATTCCCCATGCAAACTGGGTTTATTTATATTATCTGAGATCAAATATGAATCCCTTTGCATCTACTAGGATTTGATGGTTTACTTGAATATGATAAAACAATTATTGCAACTTTGGTTTATTTGTTATCACTTTTAATGATTAACAAATTCAAGGTCAAGTTATATCTACACTGACATAGGTATACACTAAGAGCTTAGGATGTTTATAGATCACTTTATCTTAAGATAACTCAGAACTATAAAACCAATCATGAACACTTAAAAAATTAGTAATGTTAAATACCTTTACATACACATTCAAACATGAAATAGAGGATAACTTCTCGATTTGGATTATTAATTAAGTTTTGTACTTGAATAGAATAACTCATAAATGGAAGAGTTCTTTCATCAATCCATTAAATAAAAAAATACAATAACTAAGAGATTATTATTGATAAATTCTCTATAACAAAGTATACTATATGTTGAACACACCGCCCAAACTAAGAAGGGGGGGGCGGGGGGGGTTGAATTAGTGTGTGGGAATTTCTAACTTTTCTTCTTCTTACAAGTTAGTAGTTAAAACATAATTGAATAGATTAAGAACATTTAAATCATAATCACAATGGACACAAGAGACACCAGATGTTTGTGTAAGCTTTTGTATAATTGATATGAATATAGTAATATGAATTTTCCCAGCAACAACTATTTTGTATCAGCACCAACTCCTTGGAGAGAACCAACTCTCAAGACAGCACCAACTCTCAAGAAAGACCCATCTTGATGATAGAACGTCGTCTATCCAGCTAGAGTTCATTCAAATCTAGTAGTAGTGATCCATTATAGAATCAACTCTATCTCATGATCAGAGGTATACTCTAAACGCTCATTGTTGTGCCTCTTTCGTCACCTTAGTGAGAAAAATAGAGGTGCTTGCAAGCTCATTTGGGTTTGCTGAGCAAGACAGCTGCAAGGAAAAGGGTTAGAAAAAGAAATATAAAACAACAACTAAGAATTAAACTAAGAAATAAAAGAACAACTAAATTTATAAACATAGGGACATTAGGACAAAAAGAACAATGAGACCCATGTCACCAATGATAAGGCTGATATTAGTGAAAGAAAACACCGAGAAGTAAGGGGACTATGAGTCGCTTCTTCCTCCAAGGGAGGGCTCTTGGACCCCCACAAGTAAACTCTTCTTACAACTTTGAAAATGAAAATGAAAATGGTGAAAGAATTCTTTGCTAATCCACTCAAGGGGTGAGATGGATTGCCCAATGCAATGATGCAAGTATACTCTTGGAAAGGATAGAAAATTCCTCAAGAGAATAGTGGCAGCATAACTTTGCTATGAAATTCCTTGAAAAATGAAGTGTATCTATGGCCTTTTTATAGCATTCCTTTGGGTTATTGTTCAACTAGTTTGTGGTGTGTAATGAGGCTAATTAGGGCATTTCTAGGTCTTTGACCAGCCATCCAGTCGAATCTAGTCCAGATTTGAGTGTCAAATCAACTTGGAAGCTGAACCAGAAGTGGGTGGGAGGCCGACCACTCTCATAAATGCGTCGTTTCTCAGGTGCGCGACTTTTTGCGACAACAGTCGTGCATCATGCACATGTGCGCGGATCTTGTGTTTCTGCTTCGCACATGTGCGCGCGCGCCCAGTGTCTTCATAGAGCCCTTCAATTTTTTCACTATTTGTATAGTTTTTGACCCTTTATGAATTCTTTTGTGTTAATTTAGGTCCATGGATGACTTCATAACTATTTGACGATGCTGAATTCTTGTAACGATTTGCGAACAAAATTTCAGTGATAACAGATGCCCCCTGATGGATGAGGTTAGGAGCATATGTATAGCCGAAATCCATCAATGTTTCTTATATTGAGAGTGTAATGTTGTAAGAGAGAGCAATAGTGGGATCATCTAGAGCGATCCGTTGGAGGGAAAAAGGAACTAGTAGAACCCAACCTTCCATGAGGTGTGTAAAAAAAAAAAAAATGTGTACAAATGAGGCGGGCATGCCCCATGCTCATGTCATGTAACTAAAAAAGAGGAATGAAGGGTTGGTGTAGATAACTGCAGTGCCCTCGGGGGCAGTCGTGATAAAGGCAGAAGACAATTTTGTGGATGAACATACTCTGAATAGTAGGAAGTGACAGTTGTAAGAAGTATCACGTATTCTGTAGGCATTGATAGCCCAACCAAGTTCAGAGGTCTTCGGCAAGTAAGAGAACGAACTGCAATAGTCACAAAGTAAGACCCACCGTAACATGAGAAAGTGTTGAAATCGAATGTTATGGGGGTCAACGACAACACGGAGTAATTGTGGTTCTCCCTATGCCGTCCAAGATCTCTCATTGGATGGGTAATGAGAATCAAGATACTGTCGCCCTTCTGGAAAACTGTGCTGATGTCGACAAAAAGGGGGACGCGACTCCCTGAAGAAAATGGCTTTGTGAAATCTACTAGGTGAGGTTAGGAAGTGGAGGAGGTACGTGGACGAAGTCAAGATGTAGGAAGACTCAATACTTCCCTTGGTTGGAGTATATGTGAGATAAAAGTGGCCGCAACTGTTCAACGAGGTCGAGTGTCATTGGGACAACAAGACAGGGGATGAGTTGTGCTAGAGGCGAGACAAAGTGAATAAAATCGAAGGGCAGAGATAAGTGGCTTGTGGGGTACTCTGAAGATATGGACAATGTCACCAAGGGTAAATGATAAGTAGTGCCCCAACCAAGGGTGACATGGGTTGTGTTTTTCCAAAAAAGGGAAGATTGTCGCCAAAGGTGACAATGAAAAGGTAATGTAAATGCTGGAAACAAAGGCGTTTGTACAATAAATAAAGAATAATTTTGGGATAAGTGTACAAATACAGAAACGGGTGCCCCAATGTGATATGGTTGGCCTAGGTAGGGCATAATTTGCTCGGAGAACTGGTGGAGGGTGGGGGCCCCATGGGTGGGTTTCTGTATGAGGTAAGTGAAACGAAGGGAAATTAGAAAATGTGCAAACTGATTGTGGATGAAATGGAGGGTTCATGATACTGCGGAGGTGTAGTCCAAAAATAGAACCGTGAAGAGATAATCTGGGAGTCCATTGGGAAAGCTAGCAAAATGAGGAGAAGGAGTATGTGGTTGATTCGCGACATGATGTAAGACTATCGAGACTCCCATCCCTAAAGGGTTTTGAAAAACAACATGAGTGTCAAAAGCAAAAAAGGGTGCTATGAATGGGACAACTCATGTGGGTAAGAGTGCTATCGGGTGACAGTACCAAAGATGCAAATGAAGGTGTTGGTACTGCAGAGCCGGAAATGGGAATCCTAGAGGCAAATGTCAGAGGGTGTGACTAGAAATGTAAGTGAGATTTAGAGGGAATGACTACATGCCAGTGCTGAGTATATACCTGAAGGGGTTGTGTTGATGTATGATGACCAAGTACCTACACACATGAAAACCAAATACTCGACGTGAACAATATCTGAAGAGAATCGAATATATGAGCATGTATTTGATAATTTTGAATATGTGCATGCGTACCTGATCAAGGTATGAAAAATGGCGTCCCAGGGGCTCAGGATGAAAAGAGGCCCAGGGACTGTCATGATGTAGATGACGGGATGTTGATCCCGTGGCTGAAGATGGATTGAGAAATGGATGCCCGGAGCTCCCGGAATGGTGAGTGGAAGTTTGGAAAAAAGGCCTATATATAGTTGTAGGGCCCACATTGCCACCTCATTTGTACTTGCTGCTATAGTGACTGGACGAGAAGTATTCAGAGGAGATTTGGAGATTCTGGGAGGGTGAGGCATCCGATCGAGGACCAATGAGATTCAAGTTAGTGGTCTGATCATACTGCATAGAATTAGGGTTTCCTTTTTTGGACAGGGGATGTATGGAGGGCCATACAGGAGTTTTTATGAGTGTGGACCCCACGTGTGTGGGCGATATGGTAATAGGTGTGCACACGTGCGTGCCTTCCCACCGGATAGATGTGCATGGGGGTGCCGGTAAGAGGGAAAAGGGCGCGCACTATGTGCTGCAAAATCCTATTCCACACCAAGGTGTGATAAACAATCAACAGGACACACAGCATCCCCCACCTCAGGTGGGAGAGTACCTCAACCCAAAAAATCCTGCAGATCACACAATCCTCCTCACTAGTGAGGAAGAAATCCTTCTGCAAACATGTAATTGTCAGTATCATGCACCCACTGATTCTCCTCCCATCCCTCCAGAGACAAAACCTACACCAACGGGACCCCCATTGGTAATCCCTCGCCCTATCGCCAAGCCACCTCTTCGCATCCCTTGCATCCCATTGTGCAGGAATGTCCACAACCCACAGGCTAGGGCAGCTCACAACTATAGTTTGGTTGGTGACTTAGCACAATCCCCAGCTGCCATGTCAGTCTTAGAAGTCCTTCAGACTTGTCCCACTCAGCGAAAATCTTTACTTTCCGCCTTGGGGGAAGTCGACCCCGCAGATACTCAACTCATTACATTTGATCTCGATAGCGGAGAACCTCACCTTCTAGCCTTGATCGCTTTTCAAATCCCAGTAAAAATACGGAACATCACAGTTCATCGATGTATGATCGATGAAGGTGCATCTACATGCATTATGTCCAAATTTGTATGGCAGAAACTTGGTTCCCCCGAACTCATACCCTCTGCCATCACCTTACGAGATTATGACGGACAATCATCATCTCCTGAAGGGCTCTTCCAAAATGTCCCCGTAGAACTCAAGGGAAAAACCATTCTCATCGATATCGAAGTTATCGATGCCCCACTCGATTATAATATCTCGTTCGGTCGTAGCTACATGTACGCTATGAAGGCAGTTGCCTCTTCCGTCTTTCGAACAATGATGTTCCCCCACAATGGGAAGATCGTCACCATTGACCAAGTCTCACATTACAAGCCTAACCCATCTGCCAACATCGATAACATTCTTCCTCTCATCCACACGAGTCATGACACATACCCACTCGTCGAGATGGGCCCTAGAATTTTCAAAGATCCATCATTGTTAGGAACTTACCATGGAGCACCACCACTTATTCATCCTTCCAATCAAGTATGCGTCGTATCATCTAAAGGAACTCACACAGAGGATACCCTTCCTCCTACGGAGGCTTCTATCATATCTGACGTCCCACTAGTCACAGAACTTCCCCCTCAAGAGCCTCCTGCAAACTCGTTGACCCCACCAGTCCACAATTTCACCTCTCCCCAAGGACATATCCCAGTTTGGGAGACAGTTACCCAAGCCATCACCCAAATCCCCTTCTTTTACCCTCCACCGGGCATCAAATCTTTCCAGGTAGCCGCAATGCTTACCCTACCTAATATGGTGTTAGCAATTCCAGTTTGGTATTTACATCCACAAGAGATGGTCCCTCGACCATCCCTTCCCCCCCAAACAAAAGGAATCCCAATGATGATTCCCATACTTAATCCCACCATACCCTCTACACCCCCACTCACTAACCCCCCTGCCACAGCTGGGGGCAGGAGAAAGAAGAAGGATCCCACAGCTCCACTTCCTCCGTGCATCCAACCTCCTTGTGCACTATGTGAGAAAGATGGACACCAAACCAACAACTGCCCATCTCTACCAGAGTTACGGAATTTGATTCCACTCAATCAAACTCCCCCAACACTCGCCACTATCGCCAATACTGCCTCTACCACCCCCCATTAAAGTAGTAAAAGGTTTCACACCAAATTTGCTTGTGCTATATGTTTAGAATATGGCCATTATACCCACCATTGCTCAGCACTGCCATGCTTTCGGCATACATTAGCCGCAGTACGCCAAAGATTCTAGAGAAACCCCAGTCCAGCTACGTCATCCTTACCAACAATCACCGACATTCGTTATGTCACAACTTCAGTCAATGAACGTATGAGATTCCCTTGCTCTCTATGTGAATCATTAGATCATTTTACATACCAGTGTCCTATGATCATTGAATACAGGCAACGCCAATTGACCCTGCTTCAACGACCCACAGAGTCGATAGTTGACCTTACCTTGTCACTAGAGGTTCTTCATGTCATTTCTCCTGAACCCGAGGCCCTTCCAACGCCTCCATGGTTCTTAGATGACTTATCTGAGGATTTCCCCCCCAACCCCCCCAACTCTCCTTCTCATTTACCTACGGAAATTTTACACCCAATTAACACGGGTACTCCTCAGTACTTCGATATTTGGTTTATGTCAAGCGAACCATCGCCAACTCCTTGCATCGTTCCCCCTACTTCTTCATCACCAAGGGGCAGCCACACAACCACAATCACCGATATCACTATTCATGACACCTTGTATTCCTGTTACTTCCACTGTAATGAGGAAATATTCGAAGAGTTAAACAACCCGGACTGCCCATGGGATGCGTTACACCACCATGCACTCTTCTTTCCACAGGAAGCCTCCATGCCTCCTAACCAACACCCCCTCTATGCGATCGAAACCAAGGATTTTATCCCCTCAGGACCTATCGACTGGTTCAAAAACCCCATTCCTGCCCCTGATGCTTTTGAAGAAGGAAACATGGCCAACATTTCCCCGACCATTAAAATCGACATTTCCATAAAAAATAGTGTTGTTGAGGAAATCACCATTGGAGCTGCTTGCACTCCTCAAGAAATCACCACCTATAAAGCCCTCTTCCAGGAATATCGGGATATTTTTGCCTGGTCATACATGGAAATGCCTGGCCCCAATCCCTCTATCCTTGAACATCGCATCGACACCTGGCCCAACATTACACCAGTTCGTCAAAAACAACGACCGCTACACCCATCCAAAGCAGTGGCCATCAAAGCTGAAATTGACAAATTACGCGCTGCCGGGTTCATTTACCCCATCGCCTATACATCATGGGTTTCCAACCCTGTACCCATTAACAAAAAATAGGGCACTATCCCTGTCTGCACGGACTTTCTTGATCTCAATCACGCATATCCCAAAGACAACTTTCCAATGCCTTTCATTGATCAAATTATCGACGACTGCGTAGGCCACGAGGCTCTATCCTTTATGGACGGTTTCTCTGGTTATAATTGAATTCAAATTCACCCAGTCGATCAGTATAAAACCGCATTCACTACCCCTTGGGGTACTTTTGCATATTGTGTCATGCCTTTTGGCTTAAATAATGCTGGCGCAACTTTCCAACGGGCTATGACATACATCTTTCACAATCTGGCTCATATCTTCCTCGCATACTTGGACAACCTCACAACTCGATCCAAGAAACACACCCAACATCTTGATGATTTACGAATCATCTTCCAACAGTGTCATCAGTACAACATCCGCTTGAATCCCCTTAAGTGTGTGTTCTGCGTCACTGCGGGGTGCCTCCTCGGATTCATTGTTTCCCAAAGCGGTATTACTGTGGACCCCCTCAAAGTCCAAGCTATCACCGAAATTCCACCTCCCCATAATTTACGTCAACTTTAGAGCCTACAAGGAAAGGATAACTTTCTACGGTGATTTTTCCCAGACTATGCCATTCATGCCTACAATTTCCTTCACTTACTATGTCACGACATCCCATTTCACTGGGATGAACATGCCCAATTGTCATTTGACGATCTTAAAATGGTGCTCTCCAACGCCCCTTTAATTAGTGCACCTGACTACAATCGTGATTATATCCTCTATGTATTAGCATCAGCTGTTTCAGTAGCAGGAGTTCTCATTTAGCTAGGTGATGACAATTGTGAGAATGTCATTTATTATGTTAGTAAAAACCTCTCAGGGCCACCCTTGAAGTATAAACACGAAGAGAAACTAGCTCTTGCAGTCGTCCTCGCAGTCCAGAAACTGCGTCACTACATCCTGCTTCTCACAACTAAGGTTGTCGCAGATTCCAACCTTATGCAATACTTTCTCAGTCGTCGACAAATTAACTACAAATTTTCTTGATGGATCGGTATCCTTTAGGAGTACGATCTTGAATTCTCAATACCCAAGAGAAAGAAAGCCCTCATTCTCACCAAACCTGTCACGACCCTCCCCTTTGACACCACCAGTACCCCCGTCAATACCGACTTTCCCAACGAACACCTCTTTTACATCACTTCAGATGATCCTTGGTACGACAACCTCCTCATCTACCTCCGAACTCAAAATTTCGGTAACCACCTTTCACGAGATGATCGTCGTCGTATTCTCCCTCAGCCCCCCCGCTACCTCCTCATCGGAGACATCCTATACTTGAGAGGGGTCGACACCATTCTTTGTCGATGCCTGACTATTGATGAGGCCGATAGAGTCTTGAACGACTTCCGCAACGATGCATGTGGGGTCCATCTTTCGAGCATATCCACCGCTCAGAAGATTATCCGAGCAGGTTACTTTTGGCCTACCTTGTTTCACGATTGCATTCATACTGTGAAACGATGTGAGAAGTGTCAKCTTTACGCCAACAAAGCCCGAGCACCCCCTGCTCTTCTCCATCYAGTCATCACTGCCATCCCTTTTTGTAAATGGGGCATCGACTTCATGACTTGTAATCCCCCCTCCAACAATGGTCACAAATACATTGTTGTCGCAGTCGATTACTTCACCAAATGGGCAGAAGCTATGCCCACCTTCAACAACACTGCTGACACCGCAACGTGTTTTTTCTTTAACCACGTCATATCTCGCTTTGGAGTACCACTCCAACTTGTTTCTGATCACGGGAAACACTTCGAGAATGAGATTTTCATCGAACTCTCATCTCGGTTAGGATTCTCTCACGATTTTGCCTCACCATATTACCCTCAGTCTAACGGACAGGTCGAAGTAGTTAACAAGGTCCTCAAGAAAATGTTATAGTGCATGGTCAATAAACATAAGACCAATTGGCATCATATGTTATTTTACGCGTTATGGGCTTACCGTACGGCTATGAAAACAACTACTGGTTTCACACCATTTCATCTAGTCCATGGGGTTGAGGCCACTCTTCCCATTGAGTGAGAAATTCCCACCCTACGCAGCGCAACTGAGCTATTACCTGACACTGCTCCAATGGATCAGCGCTTGTTGAAGTTAGAGTCTCTGGATGAAGATCGTCGATCTTCATTACAGAACAATGAGGTAGCTAAAAAATGATCAAAGGCTACTTTTGATTGACATGTCAACCTTCGCTCATTTCGTGAAGGCGACCTCGTCCTTGCTTACGATATCGCTCGTGATACCTTTGGCCATGAAAAATTCGAGTCACTATGGCATGGCCCATAAATTATCCAACATTGCCTCACCAAAGGCGCATACATCATGCCTCTCCCAAAGGCCTCTCTTTCAAAGAACCCGTCAACGGGTTATACTTAAAGAAATTTTATGCTTAAAAGTAATCATTCTACTTTAGGTTATTTCTTTTATAGTGTTTTTTAATCTTTTTTCCATCCCTCACGTATAAACTATCATTTGTGCTATTGACATATGCTTCCTCCACCGGCCTACCACATTGGTTACGCCGACGACGCCAGCTGTTGGACACAAAATCCCGCTTCGGCCGCTTGGGCTCTCTACACCCCCTCACATGAAATGCTCCATTCGAGCGGCATATGTTTGGGTTCAGCAGCCAACAACCAAGCTGAATACACTACCATCATTGGCCTCCTGGCCGATGCCCAGCATCATCGTATTCATCACCTTAGCGTCTCCCTCGACTCTCAACTAGTCGTCCTCTAGCTCAACAATGTGTACCACATACGCAATCCTTGCCTCTTTCGCAAATACCTGCAGGTTAGACTTTTATCTCGACATTTGAATCAAATTACAGATAACCTATCTAATATTGTGTTAGACTGGCATATATCACATCAAGCTACCTCTACACATGTATATAGACATCATCAATACATTAACAAAACACATGTAAACACCACATAGATCTCAAAATGTATACTCATGTATATATCGAAAGGTCCACAGTGCCATCCAAATGTTTACATACAAAAATACAAGTATCTTCAGGCCAGTGAAGCACCTCGGTACAAAATAGGCTCACCAGCCTATATACAAAAATACATCAATACATAGAGCACCACTCAAGGTGCCTCTAGAGCACCACCGCCTGCCCCTCCCTCAGGCGGTGGTTTCCCACCACTGCCTGCCCCTCCCTCAGACAGTGGTGGCCCACCCCCTACCGGTCCCTCCTGCCTCGGAGGTAGTCGTCTGGTCATCGCAGCACCAACTACTGCTTCCCGTCGTACCACAGCCCACCATGGGGGCGGAATCCCCACACACTGCTCCAGGATTCCCTCATCCTAGATGCGCGGCCACATGCCCTCAGGCACACCCTGTAACACTGCCTCCAGGCGACGACGTATGTCCTCAAAATCTACTCCAGCATCTGTCGGAGGAGCATGTGATGGCCCAACATCAGGGTCATCAAACCGACGTCTCCTCGCTGCTCTCTCCACATCAGTTGGTCGCGTCGTGGCATCCTCACACCGACGTCTCTCTCCAACACACGACCCTCCCTGTGGCGGTCTCTCCGGCTCTTAACGAGCCGACACTCTCCGCAACTCCACCTCATGCCCGCGAGGTGCCACATCTGCACATACAAACAAGCAATGGATAGTATCAGCATCTATATCATATACATATGTCATGTTGTGTCAAAAAAAAACCATATATATCAACATCATCAACATACCTCGACGGTCAAACACCTCCCCTGGAGGTAGCACCATGTTCGGATCCTCCGGGAAGTGGGCTCTTGGACCCCCACAAGTAAGCTCTTCTTACAACTTTGAAAATGAAAATGAAAATGGTGAAATAATTCTTTGCTAATCCACTCAATGGGTGAGATGGATTGCCCAATGTAATGATGAAAGTATATTCTTGGCAAGGATAGAAAAGTCCTCAAGAGAATAGTGGCAGTATGACTTTGTTATGAAATTCCTTGAAAAATGAAGTGTATCCATGGCCTTTTTATAGCATTCCTTTGGGTTATTGTTCAACTAGTTTGTATTGTGTAAAGAGGCTAATTAGGGCATTTCTAGGTCTTTGACCAGCCATCCAGTCGAATCTAGTCTAGATTTGAGTGTCAAATCAACTTGGAAGCTGAACCAGAAGTGGGTGGGAGGCCGACCACTCTCATAAATGCGTCGTTTCTCAGGTGCACGGATTTTTACGACAATAGTCGTGCATCGTGCACATGTGCACAGATCTTGTGTTTCTGCTTCGCGCATGTGCACGCGCGCCCAGTGTCTTCATAGTGCCCTTCAATTTTTTCACTATTTGTATAGTTTTTTACCCTTTATGAATTCTTTTGTGTTAATTCAAGTCCATGGATGACTTCATAACTGTTTGACGATGTTGAATTCTTGTAACCATTTGCGGATGAATTTTCAGTGATAATAGATGCCCCCTAATGGATGAGGTTAGGAGCATATGTATAGCCAAAATCCATCAATTTTTATTCTACTGAGAGTGTTGTGTTGTAAGAGACAACAATAGTGGGACCGTCTAGAGCGATCCATTGGAGGGAAAAAGGAACAGGTAGAACCCAACCTTCCATGAGGTGTGTAAAAAATAAACTATGTACAAATGAGGCGGGCATGCCCCATGCTCAAGTCATGTAACTCAAAAACAGGAATGAAGTGTTGGTGTAGACAACTGCAGCACCCTCGGGGGCAGTCGTGATAAAGGCAGAAGACAATTATGTGGATGAACATACTCTGAATAGTAGGCAGTGACAGCTGTAAGAAGTATCACGGATTCTGTAGGCATTGATAGCCCAACCAAGTTCAGAGGTCTTCGGCAAGTAAGAGAACTAACTGCAATAGTCACAAAGTAATACCCACCGTAACATGATAAAGTGTTGACATCAAATGTTGAGAGAGGCCAAATATGGGATCTGTAGTGGGGGGTGAGGATTAGCTCCAGCCATGGTGTAAGTGTATTGTGAACCTGACCCTTGAGGAGGGCTAGGTGGGTTGGTACTTCCCCCTTGAGAGGAATTTGGTCCCCCGCTTCTATGTAAAGGAGATCGAGTGGACGAAGGACCTTGGGAAGTGGACCCAAGTAATGTGGAACCAAGCAAAGCAGATCCTAAAACAATAACACTCACAAGAGTGTGTGAAGGTGGTGCCTATGAGTGGGAAAGAACAGACACTCCCCGTAAGATAGGAGGGAGGTTTAGCAAGCGTCGTGAACGATGGGGATTCTGTGGGTCCCCTATGATGTCCAACTAGCTGAGTGAATGTGTGAAAATGGTGGTGAGATTAATAAAGAAGCAACATCCTTTGTGTTGCAAATTTTGAACTTTACACAATATATATATCCAAATCAAAATGTAGTCAGAAGTGCATCATACATAAAATGTTTTGAAAAAGAAGCATATATGTGGATAAGTGGGTTTTTTTCGCATGAGGAATAAAAAAAAAAATGCTCGTGTCCTAGAATACGTAACGTCCTTCCTCTCAAATAGCACTGGACCTTCCAATAGTACTCAACAGTGGGATCTGAAGTCACCGGAAGAGAAACTAGTGAAGGATGGAATAATTGGTTATAATGAGGGGTAAATGGGGCATATCCCAAAAGAGCTGGCGATATTTCCCAATAACCACACAAAATTCAATCAAGGTGAAATTGCAGCCCACAATTGCCACCAGGGTAGATGTCCTAAAATTTGGTCACTAGGTACCTCGGTCAAAGTGCGACATTTAGATTTTCGGCCTAAGAAATGGGTCACGGGATGGATCCCGTCCAAGAGTTGGGTGCCTCAAGGGGGGATGCACAGAACAATCGGACCTCGGCCTTCAACCCTTCATGGGTATCTCCCTACCTTATGGTTTTAGGAACACTTGACTTGGAGGATTTTCAGTTCCCTATTTGATAACTTCTATGGTTTTGACAATGTGAGAACCAGATAACGGGGAGTTATTTGAATGCCTATCCCCGAAATCCTACCTAGACTAAAAAATTTCTTTTGGCACCTCTTGTGGAGGAAAACTTAGTGAGTTTTTAGAAAAATATTATATGTAGTTGTTTTGAAAGGTTGTGGGTGTGAACCAACCTCGTTGAATTAAAATGGGAGTGGATAGTTTCGTCAAGAAAAGGGTGGGGTGTTTTCGGAATCCCTTTGGAGGAAACTTACTTTGACCTCCACGTTTCAAGAAGAAACTATGTGAGTGATAAGTGACTTTTGTGTGTGAGTGAAAGTGTGCCAATTTTTAGTGAATTAGATGTCACCATGCTGCATGTAGACTTCGCTTGGTCCTTACAAGTGTTGATTACCTAATTAACTAAGTGCCTTTGGTACAACCTTTCGTAATTCAAAAGTCCCTAGGAAGCTAGCATGTGGACATGTGGGTCCGTTACTATCCCTTTAACTCCCTATTGTGATGTAATCTAAGAAAAGCTTTGAAACTATCCTAGATTGATCATGTGGGCATGTATGGGCCCGTTACAAAACCTTTAAACTTCCCTAGTGATTTGATCTAAGAAAGCAAATTTCAACACTATCCTATCTTTGTAGCATGTGGGCATGTATGGGCCCATTAAAATATTAAGATGTGTTTGAAAAAATAAACTAAGAGGAGTCCCAAGAAGGGTTGTTGTCCTCTCCTAAAGGTTTTAATGTTCTTAAGGGAGATGAAATCGTTTCACAATCTTTTTCTGATTCTCAAGATCGCTTGGATGCATGAGAGAAGAGCATACTAAGTGATTGTTATCCAACTTCTAGTCCCAATGCAAGTTAAATGTGATTAAAAATGATTTCCAACTTATATTGTGAGTCAAAACAAGCCATCCATGTGGCGAAAATGAAATAAAAAGAGGAAATTGATTTTAACCCCCTAAGTGCCTATGTGTTTTCACTAACCCCTTTATATGATGAGGGGACTAAGTGTGGTGCAACTTTAAAACATGCTTGAAATCATTTTTAAGAAGGCAAATGGCCTTCCCCACACCCCAACAACTTTACAATTTGAATTTTCGCACAGATGCACGGGTCTCAGTGGAGATAGAGGCACACAGAGCGCATGTGCGCAGACAAAGAAAAGTCAATAAGCACACGTGCACAAAAAATAAATGTGACTTAAGCGCATGTGCGCACGATGCGCATCTGTGGGCTTAAAAACCTGTGCACAGGTGACACATGGCCGTGAATGAAAATTCCATATGGAATTCTCTCAATTCACCTTGGAATTGGATGATGTGCAGGTCGTCTTAGGCTGGTTAGTGCACCTGCAAGTTAAATAAACCAAAAGAAGAGCTATAAAAACCCAAATGGGGTAGGAAATTGATACCTTTCCCCAGCGGAGTCGCCAATCTGTCGCACATATTTTGTCACCTTAGTGAGAAAAATAGAGGTTCTTGCAAGCTCAGTTGGGTTTGTTGAGTAGGACAACTGCAAGAAAAAGGGTTAGAAAAAGAAATATAAAACAACTAAGAATTAAACTAAGAAATAAAAGAACAACTAAATTTATAAACATAGGGACATTAAGACAAAAAGAACAATGAGACCCATGTCACCAATGATAAGGCTGATATTAGTGAAATAAAACACCGAGAAGCAAGGGGACTATGAGTCCCTTCTTCCTCCAAGGGAGGTCTCTTGGACCCCCACAAGTAAGCTCTTCTTACAACTTTGAAAATTAAAATGAAAATGGTGAAAGAATTCTTTGCTAATCCACTCAAGGGGTGAGATGGATTGCCCAATGCAATGATGCAAGTATACTCTTGGCAAGGATAGAAAAGTCTTCAAGAGAATAGTGGCAGCATGACTTTGCTATGAAATTCCTTGAAACATTAAGTGTATCCATGGCCATTTTATAGCATTACTTTGGGTTATTGTTCAACTAGTTTGTGGTGTGTAAAGAGGCTAATTAGGGCATTTCTAGGTCTTTGACCAACCATCCAGTCGAATCCAGTCTAGATTTGAGTGTCAAATCAACTTAGAAGCTGAACTAGAAGTGGGTGGGAGGCCGACCACTCTCATAAATGCGTCGTTTCTCAGGTGTGCGGCTTTGTGCGACAACAGTCGTGCATCGTGTGCATGTCCATGGATCTTGAGTTTCTGCTTCGCGCATGTGCACGCGCACCCAGTGTCTTCATAGCGCCCTTCAATTTTTTCACTATTTGTATAGTTTTTGACCCTTTATGAATTCTTTTGTGTTAATTTAGGTCCATGGATGACTTCATAACTGTTTGACGATGTTGAATTCTTGTAACCATTTGCGGACGAAATTTCAGTGATAACACTCATCACCGCATTTCATCTTCTCTCTAAAATTCGCACCTTATTCACTTTATCTTTCCTCTAATATATTTGTGCCTTCTTTACTTCTACATCTCTCTTATATTCGCACAGATCTCAAGTCTATATCTACCTCATTCACTTCACAAGCCACTCTTCATCCACAAGCACCTTTTCAAGTTAACCAATCATGGTTGTATTTATACTTTTTTATGCTAAAAACTTGTTTAAGTTATTGAGATGGATTTTACAACAAGTTATAACTAACTTGTTCATTTACAATAAATTTTGGGTCCACCAGAGATCATCAATCAGGGTCTTCAACGTTACACCTAGAATCCCCTTACCTTTCAAAAATCGATCACAGGAATGGATCGATTTCCTTCATCTCTATGATAATAGAGATCGACACTTCCTTCAAACCATGTTGATATGATGAATGGCATAGAACCATGGGCTTAACAATTTAAGCGACGCATTACCTTCTACCCTTTAAATCTCTTTATCATATGACCAAAGGCATTGACCAAACACTAGGCGAAATGAGCTCTTGAGCGTTTATTGATTCAATGGTCATGATTCAATATCCGATGAGATGGTAGATTGTCATAACTTCGACACTTCACCCTTTAGAACTTTTGGGCTTTAAACCTTTCAAATCTACCGAAGATGATTTTGCTAAATAGATCAGACGGTTCTCATTATATTAAGGAACTGGATCAATGGTCATATTCGATCCTTACATCTATCCTTCATTGCTTAATCCAATGACCATGAATTAATCAAGAAATGAGATGTATGGACACCTTTTACTTTGTGGCTTCGTCTATTATGGTTACTCTATCCGTCCACTATATTTTGATAAACGGTTGAGAATGCAACCGAACATCAGATCGACGTTCTAGATCTCCTTCGGGTCTTCGGACTTTGGATATTTCAAGTCTCAACCCCTTCTTTCCTCCATACGTCAATCTTCCGGAGATGACAAACCGCTGATGCATGTCCATATCAGATTAATGGTCGAGATCTCCTTCGGGTCTCTGGAGTTTGGAGATTTCAAATCTCAACCCCTTGTTTTCTCCGTACGTCAATCTTTCGGAGCTGAAAAACCGTTGATGCGTGTTCCTCTCAAATTAACGGTCGAGATGTCCTTTGGGTCTCTGGACTTTTGATATTTCAAATCTCAATGCCTTCTTTCCTCTGGAGTGATCACCTTCTATGGTAAGTCATGATATGGTGGAGACCGCTTGCTGTCGGTTAAAATTTATGCTTACACTATCCTTCCACTGTAGTAGATTAACGGATGAGACTACTCCCAAAGTGATCTTTGGATCAAACGTCTCGTGTCCACTTTGGATCTTCAGCATTCGAGACTTTAGGACTTTAGGCGTGTGTTGGTGGTAAAACTCCTGAAGAAAAACTCTCGGAGTGACTTAAATTACTTGCATCACTTGATGATGTGTCACGAGCCGAGCATCTTCCACGTGTCACTTAGTTTCATGATTTGCATGTACCTTTGATGTTGATTTCAACTTGACACTTGTCATTATCTGACTGTGCAACGTTTCCTTGCTGACGTAGACTGTTTTCGTGGTCTTTCAAGTGGGGCTATCCACAAGTCCAACATCCGTTCTTAGGGTCGATGCTCCTAGTTATAGAGGATGAATCTACTGATCTAAGGTTCTGAGGTCCTGATCCGTTCTACATAATAAATCTTTATTATTTTTTCTATTGAAGATAATGTGGTTTCTGTTGGACACACCTACCACACTTAGAGGGGGGGTGAATGAGTGTGGGGTTCTTTTTCCCAAAACTTCCCTCTTGCACAAAAACTCATCAATTAGCATTCAACATTTATTCATTACCCATTGTTGTCATTTATAACCATTTATATGTGAGCACATATCAGCAACATATATCAGCAATATATCATCAACAAGTCATCACCACAATGAACACAAAGAACACAAGATGTATGTACATTTTTCTTTTTATTACAGACTACAATCCTTGGGGTTTATCAACAAAAACTGAATAGAGTACAACTCTACAAGAGAACCAACTCTATATGCAATACTCAGCTTGCCTTCTCAGCACCAACTGAGATGAGTCAACAATCCTCAACAGATATCAATCTGTACCATAAACAAGAGCATCAACCATGCACCAACCTGTGACAAACAACCTGTAATCAACCTGTACCATAAACAAGTGCATCCAACCATGTACCAAGTATATACCAATCATGTGTCAA
>ML825106.1:16159-31153 GCA_009831015.1 Picea engelmannii | reverse complement strand
ATGGTTTCTTAGGTTACAATCAGATAGCCCTCAATCCTTTTGATAGTCATAAAACCAACTTCACTACTCGTTGGGGAACATATGCATATAACGATATGCCTTTTGGATTGATTAATGATGGGAACACCTTTCAATGTGCCATGGCCATTACTTTCAAAGGATTATTGGGTAAGATCATTGTTGTTTACTTCGACGACCTCACAGTCTTTTCCAAAGGATGGAGTAGTCATTTTGATCACCTTAGGCAGGTTCTCCTTAGATGTCGTAGGTTTGGCATATCTATAAATCCTAAGAAGACCATTTTCGGTGTTATGGAGGGAAACCTTTTGGGTCACATCGTCTCTCGAGAAGGTGTCAAAGTTGATCCTAGGAGAGTGGTAGAAATCAAGAAGTTTCCCTTACCTACCAATAAAAAGGAAATACAATCTTTCTTTGGTAAGATAAACTTCCTGAGACACTTCATTCTTGATTTTTCTCAAGTAGTTAAACCTCTAAATCAGCTTATGAAGAAAGACATTCGGTTCAAATGGGAGCCCCCTACCCATCAGGATTTTGAATCCATGAAGGGAGCCATTGCTTTTTCCCCTCTGTTAATTAGTCCATATCCCTCTAAATACTTTGTCATGTACACTAATTCATCAGAGGGGACCATTTCTGCAATCATATTGCAAAACGATCATGAGGAAAATCTTAGGCCGATCACCTTCATGAGCCAAAATTTGAAGCCACGCCAACTGAACTATTCTACACTGGAGAAACATGGTTATTATTTGTATAAAGCCTTGGAACAATTTCGACATTACATACAAAGCCATAAAGTTCAAGTTTTTGTGCCTGCCTCTCTCTTAGTCACTACTTTGAATCAAACCGAATTGCATAGTAAGTGGTCCAAATGGATCATGCGCATGCAAGAGTATGACTTGGAAATTAAACCAATGAAAACCATAAGGGGGATAGGGTTGGCTGGATTGCTAACCCAATCCCATCCCTTGGTTATAGCTGAACCACCTCAAGTAGATGACTTGATTGATTTCGAAGAACTGGTTAACGAAATTGAGTTAACCTCACAACCATGGTACAGGCCTATCATATATTTCCTGATCAATGGTGTGTGCCCACTGGACATGGATACTAAATCCAAATGAACACTTTGTTTACAAGTTGTCCAGTCTATTTTACAAGGCCAAATCCTTTACCGAAGAAACCTTGATGGGTTTTTTCCATGATGCTTGACTCCCGATCAAGCCCAAATGGCACTTGAACAATGACATTTCGGGGTTTGTGGAGGTCACTTTTCAGCCAAAACCACTGAAGCAAAAGTTTTGCATGCAGGTTACTTTTGGCCTTCACTCCAAAAAGATGCCCATTTACTTGTTCGGAAATGCGAAGATTGCCAATGCTTCACTGGGAAGAAAAAGTTAGCTACCTTGCCTCTTAGGCCTATTGAAGTCTAAGCCCCTTTCGCAAGATGGGGCATGGAATTTATTGGGCCAGTTTCACCACCTTCCAACGCTAGTCCTGTATTCATCTTAATGGCCACATACTACTTTACAAATTGGGCTGAAGCAATCACTCTTAGGAATGCTATGAGTCAACAGGTGGTAGAATTCATTGAACGTAACATTTTATCCTGTTTTGGAACCCCTACTAAGATATTAACTGATAATGGATCATCTTTCATGTATGATGTCATGTTACACCTTGGTGTTACATATGGCATCCAACTTTTTCAATGTTCCACCTATTACCCCCAAGGTAATGGTTTGGCCGAATCAACAAATAAAAATCTGATTCGGATCCTTAAGAGGACAGTTAAGGATAATAAGTGTGATTGGCACACAAAGTTTAACTTTGCTTAATGAGCTGATCGTATAACTCCTAAGATAGCAACAGGTCAAAGTCCTTACACTCTGGTGTATGGAACTCCTGTTGTCCTGCCTATTCACTTACAAATTCCAGCCTTGAGGTTGGCTATTGCTGAGGTAGAAGATTCTTTCCAACTGTTACAACATCATTTAGACACACTCGTCGAACTAGAAGAGTTAAGAAAGGACGCATTCCAACACCTCCAAGAGAAGAAATACATTGTTAAACGTTCCTTCGATAAAAGAGCCACAATGGTAAATTACAAGGTAGGAGATGATGTCTTATTATGGGATAAAGCACATGAGGCCCCATCCAAACATCGCAAGTTTGATTCTTTGTGATTGGGTCCTTACATAATCTATGAGATCTTAGGGACAAATGATTTCAGATTAAAAACCTTGGATGGTGAACCACTTCAATTCCCCGTGAATGGTCGTCACCTAAAGTTCTTTTACTCCTGAGAGGCCTTGTCATCTTGTACATAACTCACCATTTGTTCTTTGTCTGTTTGTATCTATTCGATGTTACTGATTCTCCTTCTTGTATGTATTCGCGATTACCTTTTCATGCTTGTATATATCCCCTTGGTTTCAATATTGATCCTTTTTTCCCCCTTGGTTTCAATATTGAGTCTTTCGCTTGTTTTATTTGGATTTTGGAGTATAAGCCCCTTTTGATTGTTCCCTTTTTTTTTTTTTCATTTTAAAAAGTCGTAGGTTATCTTATTTTTGGTTTCCCCGGTGTTCACTGCAAAGGGTATTGTCCTTATTGTTGGGTGGTTGCTTGAAAAGACTGAACTCCTAGAATCCCTTTTATCATACTTGACATTTTGGGAAACTCTGTCTTAAAGTCATCTTAAATGGGAGTAAACCTGGTTATTATTTCATCAAAGTCAACAGGGAAATTCGAAGGAGGTAGGATATAATTCTTTGGTGAAGCTGAAAACCATGATGGCATGATGGCTTACATAGCTATGTGATTGCAACTGCACTTTACCTGACCACTTATAATCTGATTTCTCCAAGCAATGGTCATTTTCCTACAAAGTTCCATCACTTATGAGCACTTGATATTTTAACACCTACTGCCATAGGTTTTTTATATTTATTTATTCCCTTGTTTGACTGGATTGTTTGTTAGTTTTCCTCCGGTGGGTCGCTGATTTCAAAAAACATTTGTTTTCTTGTTTGTGTGTCGAGAATCAAAGGTATGCATGAGACTTTGTGTTGAGCCAAGGTTCACCTTAAGCCTCGATTCTCACGGTTAAGCCATAATCTGGGTGAGGGACCCATGTCACTTGGGCCACACTGCTCAACGACACCTGGGTCATTATTCCCATTCTTCTATCTTATGTGAATCTCAGTATAAATTCTGTTGTATATCTTTACTGCACCACTTTCATTCTTCGGTTATCCCTAATGTGAAAAATGGTCGTTATACTACAGTTGAATTTCCCCCTCCACATTGGTCACTTTGAAAGTATAAATTTCAACGGAGTATTCCCGCCTGTCACGCGGGTGATCCGATTGTTCGACATGCTTTGGAAGGAATTTCCCCTCCGGCACCAAGAATGTTGACCCAAAAATCTTCTCTGGGCTCAACATGGTGTTTTACACAGTAGCTTCTCCATAGACGTTCCTTGGTGCTATGGTTCGAGTCAAAGACAGTAACGGGGCTCATAGTTACTATGGCCTCTGCCCTTGAAAGAGTATCAGTTGGTTACCTTCAGGGAGTTGTGGACCTTCCCATGACATTTCTTCCCCATGTCAAGGTTGTTCATCCACTTTTACAACCCACTTTTGATTTAACAACCTTCTGGGATCATTTCTCGGGTCACCCCGGGGGGTATCAAGTCATTCTGAGCTTGTTTCCCTGCCTCGAAAGATTCGAACAACTTGTTGTTCACAATTTACAGCCATTTAAAAGTACTTGGCTATAGATTTTAATCTCCCTTTTCACCCTCGTTTTACACCCTTTTACTCAAGGCATTCATTGGTTAATTACCCAGGACACCGGTTTACCTCGAGGACCCATTATGGGACAGTTTCCAACGCTTTAAGGAAGTGAACAACTCTCTGTTCACTTTATTTAGTTCGTTGTCCTAAAAATCAGTGAGCTCATTTTCATCCCACCCTCCATAATATTCACCCCACAGGCCATTTTGGCCATCCAAGAAGCTAAGGAAGGATAAAACCCAGGGTGGGTGGTCCTAAGAACGAATTTTTGTAAGTCTTCCACCTTTCTTTTTCCCCTTCATTACCGCCTCAGGCAAAGGACCACCTAAGGTGTGGGTAGTCTCTACCTCATGCCGAGCTATCAAAGAGGTTGTAACCGGCTTCACAACCGAATAGGTCGGATCTGTCCCAATGGACAAATTTTGCTTATAACACCAAGTAAATGGTAGATTCTCCATCCAAAGTAATAATTCACAGAGGGAAAAATTTGTAGGCCAAATGCATTGAAAACGCAGAGTAATTTATGGAACTATTGTGCAAACAATAAGCACAAATTGTGTTAAGGTTTAAGCTATTATTAGAGTTCTTTGCATTTCACTAGATAAAAATATCATAACATAGGATCATTGAGAAATACACAATCACAAGAGACACATCATTTATCCTGGGAAACCCTCATGGGGGAGAAAACCCATCAAAACTTCCTTATTATAAATAGCCAATACAATGCTAAGAGATAACTCAAACAAATACAAAAAGTCCTCTCCCAAGAATGTGCCTCTCTCTCTCTCTCTCTCTCTCTCTCTCTCTCTCTCTCTTCTCCAACTACAACTCTGAAACTTGCTTCTTAATGAACACATGAGTGTGTGTCTAAATGAGGCTCTAGACTTCTTATTTATACAACTCTAGCACATGTGGACAGAGGTGTCTCTTCACTGGCAGGGCCGACTTCTTCTTYGGGGTGGTTATAACCACCTTTAATATATTATGGGGCCTCTTTAATATATTCTAGGGCCGACTTCTTATTCTGCCTATTACAATTATGTTTTGACCAATCCACAAAAGGGGATTTTGTCTTTTACAATAGCCGACATGATCRATCAACAATAGGGGATTGATCTAATGAGTAATACAACAATAATAATTAGAATACACTTTGCAGTTACATTATTTCAACACTACCCCTTAACAAAAAGGGTATTCTACAACAACATCAAGTGAGAGAGAGGAAAGCATCATCAACAACATCAGGTGGGTGAGAGGACAACGTCATCAATATCATCTTGGAACACTGACTGACATATCTATAAATCATTGGAATTTTTTCTCGTCGGCAACATTGTCATTCTCAATGGAATG
This sequence comes from Picea engelmannii, assembly GCA_009831015.1. NCBI lineage: Eukaryota > Viridiplantae > Streptophyta > Pinopsida > Pinales > Pinaceae > Picea > Picea engelmannii. Next base: position 25,973 of record ML825106.1, on the reverse strand, counting down.
AAATCATCATATGCATCAATATGGATTAGTATAAAAATAATACATCATCATCACAACACAAGGAATCTCACATCATTACAGCATGAGGTTGGCTCATCATCACATCACGAGGCTGGCACACTACACAACAATTAAGTTGGAATCACAATACTAGACTGACTTTACGTCACAACAATTAAGCTGGAAGCACGGTACTTGGTTGTCATATCTCAACACAACAATTAATAAGGAAGCATAGTACTAGACTGGCTTTACGTCACAACAATTAATATGGAAGCACGGTACTAGGCTGGCATATCTCAACACAACAATTAAGCTAGAAGCATAGTACTAGACTAGCTTTACATCACAACAATTAAGCTATAAGCACAGTACTAGGCTGACATATCTCAACACAAAAATTAAGCTGGAAGCACAGTACTAGACTGGATTTACGTCACAACAATTAAGATGGAAGCACAATACTAGGTTGGCATATCTCAACATAGCAATTAAGTTGGAAGCATAGTACTAAACTGGCTTTACGTCATAGCAATTAAGCTAGAAGCACAGTACTAGGCTGAAATATCTCAACACAACACTACTCCCCCTTTCGAACTATACCAAGCTTATCTCGAAAGTGCTCAAACTTTACATGAGATAGAGGCTTGGTCAACACATTGGAAACCTGTTCATATGTGCTAACATATTGGAGCTTTATGGCTCCTCTATGCACCATGTCATGGATGTAATGATATAAGATCTCTATGTGCTTCGACTTGTCATGAAATACATGATTCTCTGTCATATTTATGTAGCTCTGGCTATCACATAGGATCGTGGTTGCTTCCATATCTAGGTCGAATAGACTGGTCAACAACTTTCAAATCCATATAGCTTCGCAACTAGAAGAACATGCAACAATGTATTCTTCTTCCGTTGTACTGAGAGTAATGTTGGATTGCTTCCTACTCTGCCATGAGATCATGGTTGATCCCAAACTGAAACAACATCCTGAAGTGTTCTTCCTGTCAGAGACACTTCCAGCCCAATCTAAATCAATGTACCCACTCAGTGTGAAATCATGATCTCCATCATATATGAGACAACAATCTAATGTACCCTTAAGGTACCTCATCACATGTTTTGTAGCAACTAGGTGAACATGTCTGGGTTCTACCAGAAATTGACTCAAGGTGTTCACGGAAAAACAAATATCTGGTCTGGTGTTCTTTAGGTACATTAGTGATCCAATGATCTGTCTATATAGTGTGGCACCTGAAATGCAAGAGAGAATATCTCTTTGACCTATCATGTGCTTGGAGGCACCACTATCAATGATCCAAGTGTCCTCTCCAGGTTTTACCGATCCTGAGAGGGCCGAGATTAATACATAGTCTTTAATTTGTTCTCTCAACATCTTTGCAGGTGGCTCTTCATCTTCGACTGCATGGGCATGATGTCTCTTATTTTTCCTCTTGTATTCTTATCGTCTAGCTGGACAATATCTCGCAATATGTCCCATATTGTCACAATGGTATCATTGGATAGATGAGTAATCTCTTTCCTTTCGTTGTCCTTTCTTCTAGAATCTCTTTGGTTGAGATTTGTTTTGGGGGTGAGACTCTTTATGAGTTTCTTTATGGAAGTGAGACTTCTTTCTTCCTCTTTTAGTGTGAGTAGCTAGGGATTGATCTTCATCTCTTGCTTGTAAAGCCTCTCAGTTAGCTACTCTTGTTTCTTCTTGAATTCATTCTTCCCATAGACCGTCAAATTTTAGTTTCTCCGTTCTGGCACAAATTGTTTGGATGAATGCATCCCAAGGTCTTGTGAGACCATTAAGGGTTGTCATTATGAGTTTGTCTTCGTCTATGGTATCTCCAATTGATTTTAACTATTCTTTGAATTCTGAGATTCTGGAAAAGTATTCTTGGATTGATTATCCTCTCTGCATCCTTGCATTCTTGAGCTGAGTTCTAGATTCATCTTCTGGTTTATGTTCTTTCCTTCATATAGTCTGTTTAGGGAATCAAACATTTCTTTAGGAGTCTTCTTTGATGACACATAAGGAATAAGGTGATCTTTGATTGAATATGCAATTATTCTTTTGGCCCTGATCATGTTCTTTTGGTGCTTTTCTTTGTCTGCAGCATCGTCAGGCTCCGACACTTCTTCTTTGATGAATCTTTCTAGGTCATTCTCTTCAAGAATGAGTCCAATCCTATAATTCTAGGCACAAAAGTTTTCCACACCTTGCAGCTTGTCAACAAGCTTAGTGCTTGAAGACATCTTTTACCCGAAGCTAGGAAAATGTCCAAAAACAAAAATGCTCAAAATTAAATTTTGAACTTACCAGGAGGTGCACTTGGATGAGGTGAGTAGCTTGGTGTGCCTGGATCTGAGAAAATCCAAATTTCCCCCCTCCAAACTTGATCTGTGGATTTCTAGACTGGTGCTTCTGGTTTTCTGGTACTTCTGGTGCTCTGGTACTTTTGGTACTTCTGGTACTCTGGTTTTTTGGTACTTCTGGTACTTTGTGAAACTAGGGTTTCACTTTGCAGGAGATCTAGCCACTGAAAATTTGCATTGAGGATGCCAAAGTGATCCTTGAGGAAGGGAACACTTTTCTAGATGGTTTTAGGGATGAAATACTTCATCAATAAAAAACCCTAATTTGCATGTACGACAACAATGACATTTTTCACTTTCTCTTGTGAAATATGCTCTCTTCATATTATCTTTGATACCATGTTAAGGTTTAAGCTATTATTAGAGTTCTTTGAATTTCACTAGATAACAATAGCATAATATAGGATCACTGAGAAATACACAATCACAAGAGACACATAATTTATCCTGGGAAACCCTCATGGGGGAGAAAACCCAACAAAAAATCCTTACTATAGATAGCCAATACAATGCCAAGAGATAACTCAAACAAATACAGAAAGTCCTCTCCCAAGAATGTGCCTCTCTCTCTCTCTCTCTTCTCCAACTGCAGCTCTGAAACTTGCTTCTCAATGAACAAATGAGTGTGTGTCTAAATGAGGCACTAGCCTCCTTATTTATACAACTCTGGAACATGTGGATGGAGGTGTCTCTTCACTAGCAGGGCCGACTTCTTCTTCTGGGTGGTTATAACCACCTTTAATATATTGTGGGGTCAACTTCTTATTCTGCCTATTACAATTATGTTTTGACCAATCCACAAAATGGAATTTGGTCTTTTACAATAGCTGACATGATCAATCCACAATAGGAGATTGATCTAATGAATAATACAACAATAATATTTAGAATACACTTTGCAGTTACATTGTTTCAACAAATTGTTGGGTGTAAGATACCAAGAAGAGTGGGTTGAATGATGGGATAAATAAGGGTGAAAATGTAGATATTAAAATGCAGAAGATAATAATTGGTTCGCTGAGAGAAAATATAAACAATCGCGGAGGCAATCAATCACAACAAGGATCAAGAAAATCATTCAACTAGGAACACTCAACAGGGCTAGACAGTTGGGAAAACTATCCTTTATCAATCATCCACACATAGAAAAGCAAGGCATTGGGATCTGTAGGTCTATTAACACCAAAGTGATGACCGTCGATCCGGCTCCTGACCGACTGCTAGGGCGTGGACTGATGATCTAGGGATGAGGACAAAAAATAAAGCACAAACTCTTCAAATAATCAATAAAACAAATAGAACAGTCATAGAAATCAAGGATCGGTGGCCAAGGAGATAAAATCAATGCAGCGAGCGGAAAGCTATGATGATTTTAAGTTCTTGATTAAAAACGCTAAGTAAAACACTTTTCTTTACACAATAAAAGTACAAAAATGAAACCTCAATATCAATACTAATCTACCATGCCAAAATAAAAGCATGAGTAACGTATCCCAAGGTGACAGCTCCGATTCGTTGTCCCACCCGCTCCATTTAGCTCCTGCATGCCTACCGATGTGACTTCATCGGTACCGCCCAATCAACACTAGGGGTACTCTTCTTCCCCCTTAGCCACCCGAGCCACAAAGGGGCCGTGCACTCTAAACCCAAGAAAAACTAGCAACTTGCTCGCCTCGAAAGGTCGAGCTACCACTCGTACCCGAACTGGGTATCCCAACTCCCACAAGATAAGTCAGTCAAGTAAAAAATTATGTAGCGTAACATTACGCATGATGAAGAGATCCATACTCCTCCTCCTCCCTCCTTTATATAGAGTTTCTAAGTGATTTCTTTCCCAAAATCCCATTTAATTTATTTTTAAATAATTTAATTCAGAAAAATCCTCCCCCATACACATGTCACCCATCCCCTTAGTTGCACCAGAAATTAATTTCATTAATTAATTATTTACTCCCATTTCCCTCACCCACCTAAAAGCATTTCTAGAATCGCTCTTAGGTGTCCCCAAATTCCCTTACACATTTTAATGACTCATGCCCTTACTAAATTCCTAGTTGAGTTCAATTTAGAAAGTTCTTAACGGCAAAATTCCTTACTAAGTTAGTCATTCTGCTTTTTCCTTATGTTTCCCTTTTTCTTTATGTTTTCCCATTTTTCCCTTAGTTTTCCAATTCATTTTAAGTTTCCTTCTTTTCCCTTTTTATCTAAAAATCAAATTAGCAAGTGTATAAAATTACCTTTTACCCCTCTTCCCTTTTAATTAATAAATTTTAATTAGCATATGTAGAAAAACAATCAATTCCCTTTTAAAATTTTAATCCCTCAATATAATTTGATTTTAATAAATTAATCAAATTTACTACCCCCTTTTCGTCATATGTTTAATGTTGATTATTATTTATTATTTATTTTTTATTATTTTACCACAAGTATCACTTATACCTAGATTTTAATTTCCAAGGTTGGGTGACATTTTATTAGGGAAATTGTTTTTAAATCTTTCTTATCACAATATTCATTCTAAGGCCATCTAGGTTTATTCACTTATTAGTTAACAATACGACCTGCCCTTCAAGACGCACTAGGTGCTCCAAGGGTGCAACTCACCTCATTATGTTTCTGTTGTGCGATGTGCCCTTCAGGACGCACTACGTGCTCCAAGGGTGCCACTCACCTCTTTTTGTTTTTCTTTTGCGACGTGCCCTTCAAGAAGCACTACATGCTCCAAGGGTGCCACTCACCTATTTCCATTTTTCTTGCGCGACACGCCCTTTGGGACGCACTACGTGCTCCTAGGGTACCACTCACCTCTTGACTGACTTGGTAGACATCAAAAACCCCTGGAGTCAATACTCTGCCAGGTGATCTGGTGGGAGACTAAGGGATTCTAAGGAATAAGGCCCCTGCCTTATTGTGTTCCCCTTAGAATCATCATGAGAAACTGTCACAATCTTCCCTCATGACATCGTGGGTCTTCTCGAACTAGGGAATTGTTAACCTATAGTTCGAGCCATGGTGGGAGTGCTAGTAGGCTATGGAAGGGTTGTTGTCCACACCTCTCCCTCAACATCTATGGTAGTCATGCGTGACCTGTCTACTCCACATGTGAGTCTGGTCAGCAAGCTATCATTAGCCTACATCATCAACGAATCATGTGAGAAATAAAATCCATAATCATAACACGTAATCAGATGCACATGTCATATATACAACAATCAAACCCCAATAGTCAACTCCTTGAATCGATCCAAAGTCCAAGGGTTTCATCGATGCCTCTGCATCCTCGAGGTTCAAAATCTTGCACAATTAGGAGAATTGAGTCAATAACACCTTTAGTTTGGTTTTCCCGTCATTCTCTGGGTGATACATAGTACTAAAGTTAAGTTGGGTTCCCAAGGCCTCTTGGAAACTAGTCCAAAATCGTCTGGTAAACATTGATCCTCGATCGGATATAATCCTCTTAGGCATGCCATGCAACCTCACAATATCACTAGTGAAAACTATAGCTATGTCAAGTGCTTGATATGTCGTATGCACATGAATAAAATGAACACTCTTCTTCAGAGTGTAGACCACCAAAAAAATTGAGTCGTGTCTCCTTGCCATTAGTGGCAATCCAACAATGAAATCCATCGAAATAACCTCCCATTTTGATTCCAGAATAGCATGTGGTTGTAGTAATACTATTGGATGTCTATGTTCATCCTTCACCTCCTCACATTCTAGACATCTGGCCACATAGTTGACTATGTCTACCTTCATTCGTTTCCAGAAGGATAAGGGTTTAAGGTCCACCCTCATCTTCGTGACTCCTAGGTGGGCCCATGTACACTGCTCTGTGAGCCTCGTTTAGGATCAAACTCCTCAACTCGTTGTTTGGTGGTACGTAAATCTGATTTTTAAACCTCAATAATCCATCGCCGTCAAACGTAAATCCTTCAAATATTGGTACCATCATTGTGTTTTTTCCAATAAAATATTTGACCTCTTGGTACCAGTCATCATCACACTGTAAAGTTAGAATATTTTCATGTATATTCGTCTGAAGAGGAAACACCGAAAAAGATGTGTGGTCTCCAACTCAATGCATCTGCCACTTAGTTCATTGTTCCTTTTATATAAGTAATCTCAAAATCATACTCGCTAGGCAATTCCGACCAACATCATTGTCGCGCATTCAGGTCGCTTTGTGTAAAGATGTGTTGTAGTCCACAGTGGTTCATTTTTAGTTCAAATTTTCATCCAAGAAGGTAGTTTATCCAAACCTTCAAGGCATATACAATGGCTAACAACTCCAAATCATGCATCGCATATTTCTCCTCATGCCTTCTCAGTTTCCTCGAGATGTAAGCGATCACTCGACCATCTTGCATCAAGACTCTGCCTAAGCCTTATGTGGATGCGTCAGGGCATACCAAGAAGTATGCATCCATGTCAGTGAATTTTAGTATCGGTGTTGTTGTCAACAACTCCTTGAGCCTATGAAATGTCTCTACGCATTTCTTAGTCCAAACAAACTTCTTGTTCTTCTTCTGCAATTTCATTATCGAATTTTCTATCTTTGAAAATCCCTCGACGAACCGTCGATAGTATCCTGCTAAACCCATGAAGCTACACACTTCCAGGACATTTTTCGACGCAAGCCATTCCATAATAGACTCAACCTTTGTTGGATCCATGGAGATACCTTTATCAGAGATGGCATGCCCTAAGTAGTGAATCTTCGATTGATAAAACGAGCATTCGGACAATTTCCCATACAACTTGTGCTCTCACAGACACTATAGTACCAAGCGCAAGTGTTTTTCATGGTCCTCCATCGTTGGAGAGTAAATCAAAATATTGTCAATGAATACTTGGACGAACTTGTCCAAGTACTCGTGAAACACCCCGTTCATCAAACTCATAAATACCCCTGGGGTGTTTGTCAGTCCAAACAGTAAAACAATAAACTCATAATGTCCAAACGTCATCTTAAAGGCGGTCTTAGGGATGCCATGTTGCTTGATCTGTAACTGGTGATACCCTGATCGAAAATCGATCTTTCAAAACATCATTGCACCCTTCATCTGATCGAACATATCATCAATCCTCGGCAACGAATATTGATTTTTTATCGTTTCCTTGTTCAATTGACGGTAGTCAATGCATATTCTCCATGAACCATCCCTTTTTTGTATGAAAATAACATGCGCACCCCATGGTGACACACTATGAAGTATAAGTCATAGGTCCAGCAACTCCTTCATTTTCATTCTCAACTCTTGCAACTCCGGGGTCGACATCTGATAAGGCGTCCTTTCTATCGGTTCAGTCCCCGATTTTAGGTCTATGGTAAACTCCAATTCCCTCTCTGGCGACATCACAGGTAATTCCTCCAAAAAGACATTTGCAAACTCTCTCACCACCAGAAGGTGTTCTATACCTTTCTCTACTCCCTTTTTTAACACAAGGATCGCATAAAGCTTAGACCCCTTGCACATTCTCTTTCATAACTGCAAGGAAGAGATGAACCTCAGGTAAAATCCCTAGTTCTGACCTACAATCATGCGTCTTTGTCCCTCATCATCAACCAAGCTCAACCTCTTTGTCTTACAGTTGAGTATCGCCTCATGCAATTCCAACTAGTCCATACTGATCACGACGTCATAAGATCCTAAGATCATGACGTACAGGTTGGCCTTGGTGACAAACTCTCCCAGGTTAAGGGTACAACTTGTATCTTTCCCTCCAACCTTTTGTTTGGCTCCCGAAGCCATCTCTACAAATCTAAACTCATCCTGTTCGATTTCCTTTACCTTAATCCTTTTTAGCGCTGCACCAGAAATAAAACTCTTAGTAGCACCGGGATCTATGAAAATACTAAGGGTATAGTCAACGACGGTACTTAACATCTCGAGAACAGTTGACTGGTGATCTTCCTGGCAGTTATTCACCGCTGCATGAATCTGATGGGCCTTGCCCAAATATCCCACTGTAGTGCATCTGACTGATCCAGATGCACTAGTCCTCTCCCCTAGGCAGTCACGTCGGTAGTGTGGCTCCCCACATGTCCAACACCCCTTCTTCAGTCCAGTACTCCTGGTACCCAAAGTAGAAGTCGATGGCCCACCGACCTGGAATCCTGGTCTGTTCTATTGAAGAGGCCAAAACTGTTGTTCATGCTGATGCTGTGGTCCCCGGTAAGGAGTTCGTTGCTGAGGCACTGGTCACCGAGGTGTAGTGAAAGTGGATCCTCTCTTGAATCCATGATATCATGGTGTATGTCTAGCTGGTGTTTGATGTTGTTGCGCACCAGATGGCACCTGCCCTATCGGTCTCGCTGGAGTCCTGCTCTGACCCTGCTAATAAGCTCCTCCTCTACTATGAGGGTCTTCTAGATGACATCATGCAAGGTTTGAGGCATAAGAATCCTAACCTTTTCAGGTATGTGTTGGGCCCAATATATGATCATTTTCATGATGGTTATTATACACTTTTTCCATATGTATATATGCATTTTTCATCTTTTTAAGGATCTTTTTTAAGAATTTGATGATAAAATGGTATGATCACCATAAGGTACGTGTAATTCATGTTCAATGATTAAATCAAGTATAATTCATCACATTTTATGACTTCTAAGAGCTAATTCACATTTCTCTGATATTACAGGGAAAAATGCACCATGTTTCCAGTTCCGACACTTGATCTAGCACTCGTTCCAGCACTCGTTCTGGTACCCGATCCGACACTCATTCCAGAACTCAGTATTGCACAAAAACACAAGGCGAGTTGGCGGTTATGGAATTGGTGGTTAGTGATGGACAAATCAGGCACATGGGTTTTCTTCATGATCGCTCCCTCCAGCTACTAAACTCTAGACAACTCAGTTTCATTTTTCCAAAGAAGGTGATTATTGGCTTGCTCCGTTTTGTCAGTTAAGGCATCATTTATTGTATTTTGTCGAAATTAGAAGTGGTTCAACCCTCCTGTGGTTGACCATTTGGGTTGTAAGCTTATAAATACTGATAGGATAGTCATAAGATTGTTAACCCAGTAGAAGAGCCATTAGATTAGAGACAAATTCATTTTTCTCTGTTTTGGTATTTTACATTGCCAGAATTGTGCCAAAACTGTGTTTTCAAGCTTTCATGGTGAATTCGCCTTGTTAAGTTTGTGGTGTGCTTGTAGGAGGTAGCCACGACTTGCTAGGGGGCCCACCAATAGTCTAGTGATTGTTCTTATGTTTGTTTATGCAATTCCTAATTTAATTACTCTTTCTTATTTCCTGTACATGTATACTTTTATTTAGTTAATTAATTTGTTGTAGCTGAATTGTCTTGCTTTTCTTTTACAGGTTAGATGATGATATGTATTAGCATGCACTGATTTTGTAGATTAGGAACAGGCTTGCAAGTCTCTATACTAACCCTGTGTGCAATTA
>ML825106.1:0-11622 GCA_009831015.1 Picea engelmannii | reverse complement strand
AAGGATGAACCCAACACTCAAAGACATAGTCAAGGAGGAGATTCAAAAGTTTCTAAATGTCGGATTTATCTATCACATCTCCGAAAGTAAGTGGGTATCCCCTCTTGTAGTGGTTCCAAAGAAAGTGAGTGGGAAATGAAGAATTTGTGTTGATTTCTGGGAACTCAACAAGGCCAGTCTAAAAGACTACTTTCCTCTCCCTTTCATTGACCAAGCTCTAGATACCTTGTCTGGAAAGAAGTATTTCTCCTATCTAGATGGGTACAGTGGGTACAACCATATTCTAATAGCACCTAAGGACTAGGAAAAGACTACCTTTACTTGTATGTGGGGCACCTATGCCTATAGGGTCTTACCATTTGGATTTTGTAATGCTCCTGCCACATTTCAACGAGCAGTATTAGGGATATTTTCCAATCTTATTCATGATTGTGTGGAGGTCTACATGGATGACTTCACAGTTTATGGAAACACTTACCAGGAATCCTTAGACAACATAGAAAAAGTCTTCATCAGATGCCAGGAAATGAACCTATCCCTAAGTCATGAAAAATGCAAAATGTCGTTAACTGAAGGAGTGGTTCTAGGAAATCATGTTTCATCTAAAGGAATAAAAGTTGATCCTACAAAGATTGAGGTCATTATTAGACTTCCACCCCCCAAGACTCAGAAAGAGGTGAGAATTTTTATTGGACATGCCGGATATTACCGACAGTTTATTGAAAATTTTACAAAGATTGTTGCACCTATGTTTGGATTATTGATAAAAGATGTTGATTTTGTTTGGACTGAGTAGTGTCAAAATGCCTTCGAAACCCTAAAAGCTAAGCTGTCTATGGCACCAGTTCTTAGAGGGCCCGATTGGACTCTCCCATTTCATATATCCACTGATGCCTCTGACACCGCAATAGGAGGAGTATTAGGGCAGAAGGAGGACCAATAGTCCTATGCCATTTATTTTGTAAGCAAGAACTTGTCCCATGCCAAGTTAAACTACACAGTCACCGAGAAAGAGTTCTTGGCAGTTATTCACGCTATTAACAAGTTTCGTCATTACATTATAGGTTATGAAGTATTTGTACACACCGATCATTTTGCCATTAGGTTCCTCATGAACAAACCTATAACTAATGGCTGAGTGTCTAGGTGGCTCTTGTTATTGCAAGAATTTAATATTACTGTGCTTGACTGACCTGGGAAAGATAATGTAGTAGCTGACTTTCTTTCCTGAATAAAAAATGAGGATGATGATATCCCTATAGATGATAGTTTCCCAGATGACCATTTATTTTCCCTTGCTGTCAATACCCCATGGTTTTCGGATATGGAAAACTATCTAGCCACTAGGAAGTTACCATCTCATTTGTCACCTCATGAAAAGCGGAAAATTATTACACAAAGTGCTAATTACTCTTGGGTTGGTCATGATATTTTTCGCACAGGTCCTGATTTGATTATTCGTAGATGTGTCTGAGAGGATGAGGTACCTGATATACTATGAAGTTTTCATGATGGACCATGTGGTGGCCATTTCTCTGACAAACACATAACATATAAGGTATTACATTCAGGTTACTATTGGCCTAGCATTTTCAAAGATGTTGCCAAGTATGTGAGAAGTTGTGATAGTTTCCAAAGGATAGGAAGACCTATGTTATCTGACGAAATGCCTTTTCAGGACCAAGTTATGATAGAACCATTTGAAAAATGGGCCCTTGAATTTGTAGGACCAATTTCACCCATGTCCTGTAGGAAGAACTATATTTTGGTTTGTACGAACAATGTCACCAAATGGGTAGAGGCAAAATCCCTATTCAGGGCCACAAAGAAGTCTGTTATTGAATTTATCTATGAATACATATTTACCTTCTTCAGTGTCCCTCATGAAATTGTTACCAACCAAGGAACTCAATTTACTTCCAAGATGATGAAAGAGATAATAAAGAAATATGGGATTAAACATCGTAAATCTTCTCCATACCACCCGCAAGACAATGGTTAGGTAGAATCCACAAAAAATGTTCTGTAAGCCATCTTGACCAATACCATTCAGTTACATAACTGGGATTGGGCTGATAGGCTCCCAGAGGCTTTTTGGGCATACCGGACTACCTGGAGGAATACCATTGGGCATACCGCTTATGAGCTAGTGTACGGGAAACAAGTACTTTTACCTATAGAATTCCAAGTAAGGACCTTCTGTATTGTCGCGGAGTTAGGATTGAACCTGGATAATGCTCAAAAGCAACGATGCCTACAACTAATGATTTGGATGAAATCAGGCAAGATTCCATCTAATGGATGATATTAGCCCAGAACCAGAGGAGCAAGTGGCATGACAAGTTTATTAAGAAGAAGAACTTCCAACCTGGTGATTGGGCCCTATTGTTTGATTCTTGATTCAAAACCTTCAAAGGAAATCTCACCACCCGGTGGTTGGGCCCTTACGAGGTAGGCACTGTATATGACAATGGAGCTGTAAAAAATAAAACAATTGACGATGGACAAGTCTCCTTTGTGGTAAATGGACACCGACTTAAATTTTATGATAAGCCCATTTCCAGAGAAGATTTTCTGCGGGTCATGTCAACTGACAAGACATTGGCCTTAGTAGATGGGGAAGTTCCCCCTTGTTCTTGAAATTTTTTCTGAATTTCCTACTGTATATATGTAAATATTTTTTTGCATTTTGTTAATAAGGCAATTGTAGATATTTCTGTAAGTAATTATTTCATCGGGAGTACACAGTTTCAAAGATCTTTCTTCAAAACATTGTTATACTTGAATTTTGTGTCTGCTCAAGCATCAAATGAATATTGACTTACTATAGTTAGCCATATTTTTGCAAACATTCTCATTTTTTTAGGCATTCTAAAGTAGTTTCTCTTGAAACTCTTCAACACTGTATAAGGAAGTGATACCATAACTATCAAGCCTAGAGGTCTCTCGTACAGTTTTTTTCAAGAAACCTGAGTAAGTGAGTCAAGTATCTTTATCAAAGAGTAACAAGGAGGTCTAATTAGTAGTTAGTCATGGAAACATCATAATAATTACAAAGGAAGAAGGTAAGTTGAGCCTAGAGATACCTTTTTGTTCTTTCTCGATGGTACCATCCACTACACACTAAATAGCTTGATTATATCATATCTTTAGATAGGCCACGTCCACTTAAGTACCCCTTACATCGGGACAATCACTAATAATATAATGGAAAGTCATCCTCTAACATAAATACCATGCCAATTAAAAAGAAAAAGAAAGAAAAAGTTGTTTCAGAGTTGTTCCCCCATCTTCTTGCATAAGCAATCTTATACTAAAATCTTAAAAGATGGAGGGCCAGACTCTGAGGGTTTAAGAGGCTAACCCATTGGGATACTGAATAGGTCTGCTGGCAGTGGGTATCAGCCTGTGGTATGACTAGGTAAACCTACCGGAGTACTGGATAGGCTTGCTGGCAGCGGGGCATTCTACCTAGCGAGGATGATAATTTGAAAAAAATAAATAATAAATTTAAATTTGTCCTGATGTACGACATTACTTGCAGACAAAGCTGACATGGATTATGTGTGCTTAAGCTAAGGTTAATGAATCTCATCAACTTGTCATTGGGAAATGAATCTAATACTATCTTGAAACTCTCTTGCCTATCTCTTCTTATCTATATAAATGATCTCTTATCCTATAGGTGGGCCCATCTTCTAACTGTCTCGTTAGACCAAGCTGTGAAATTTTATATTTACACTTGACATACTATAAATCTTTGACTATTGGGGGATACTGACTAGTTTCCTATACTTTTGATTGTGAGGTGTCACAATCCTTAGGTGTGGGGGGGTGGGTTCATGAGCTGGATAATGATCATTGCCTAGAGAAATAAGTCTTTGCAAGAATTTTTGTATTATTTCTATGATACAAGTTATTACATTGATAGTTATGTTATTTTTGAAATGCTTAAACTCATGTGTGCTATAAATTACTGAACACATACTTAACAGACCACTCTTTATCAGTTTATCGTTCATTACAAGCTGCATGTTGTAGGTTTGAAAATAAATTTTATGCTTTCTATAACCCGTTCATTATAGGTTTTTGAAATTACATGTCATATACAAGAAGATTGGGTGAGCATGGAGCATTCTTCCTCTGCTCATTAACCACTGTGGTTGTGAAAAACACTTTAAAATTGCAGGCTATCCATTATAAGAGGTGAAAATGCACTTAACACAGAAGTACCTGATGAAGTACCATAAGAGGTACCGGATGAGGTGTTGTATGAGATGTCATTTGAAGTGTCGAACGAAGTGCTGAACAAAGTGCCATACACACCAGTAACTGTCCTAGATTCCAGGTAACCAGAACTCAATCATTCAATTGAATTGGTTTCAGTCATTGATTAAAGATGCTTCATATGTTTATGATCAAATGTCCAAGTCAACAGACTTGGACATTGATCTAACCACGCACTACTACATTGCCCCAAAGCTTGCCATCGAATTCAAATTTCCCACACATGGTAGCTCACGCGCACATGTGGGAAACGTACTCCACCATAAGAGCATACAAAATTGGGCTAGGCACTCTATTATCTCACTTTCCCTTGCCATTTTCTCTACCCTGCGTTAAGGAATCATGCCCAACCTCTGCCAATTCATCCCTTGTTCAAATCACACTCAGACCGTGCCCAATTCGTTCCATCTCTTGGCCTGTTCACACCCTTGCTTGGTTAAATTCGCCTCTGTCACAATGCCCAAGAGATACAAACCCTCCTCCTATGCATACTTGTTTTCCATTCCCAAATTTGCACAATGCAGGGAAGTGTTTTTGAGCACAGGCTGGGGGCCATTTTTGTCTAGCTTGTAGGGCCACGATGATGACCTCTCTATGCAATTTACAATTGGTTTTGATGGTAATACAACACATGTAGGGTCTCTCACCTTTGAAGTCACAGAAGAATCCATTGTTGCTGCAACAAAGCTTCCAAGAATGGGAGATAGATGGTTCAAAAACCACCAATTTCCATGCTCAAGTTACAACAGGGTGTTTAAGCCCGAATTCGAGAGAATTTCAAGAGAAAAAGGGTATGCTAAGGAGTGGATAAAGGAAAAATTGGTCAATACCCTCATCATCATCACAAGGTTAATTACATGTGAAGGTAGATACTCTACTTTCAAAGCTTGTCATTTTAGATTGCTGGCTCATTTTCTGTTCAACAAACCCTTAAACTTCCCCTTTTATTTTCTCAAAAGCTTGGAGAAGATGTCCTCTCAAGTGAGGAAAAATGTGAATAATACCCACAACAGTCTCTTCCACGAGGGCTTGATAAAGCTCCTTGTTCTAGCTGAGTTAGAGAAATAGGGGCAAACCTTTATCTACCAATTTGCAAACCCTCACTTGACAGTTAAGACCGGAAAAAAGCCACTTAGCCTAAAAACTGTCTCTCAATCCAAGCCTCTCTCTTGAAGAAACCCAAATTCCCTTGCACAAACCCTCTCTTTTCCAGAACAATACCAAAATCTTGTTGATATCCCTACTTCTTCATTGGGTAAAAGGACCAAGAGAAAAGACCAAAAGAAGCCTATTGTTGACCCCTCAATGCCTTCACTCTCTCTTGATCCTACACCTAGAAACCTTCAAGAAGTAATGCAGAAAGACTTTCCCATCATTCCCACAAACAAGAGGGGAGCCAATCGATTTGGTAAGGGACCATTTCGGAAGAGTACTCGGAACATAAGAATCAAACCTTATGCAAAATCTCCACCTGCTTCGAATCTGATCCAAGTATCCTCTGACCTTGAGAGCCCGCATAAGAAACTTAGGGAAGTCTCTGCAGATGGATTAGAGCCACTAAGGAAAACAAAATCAGAACCTACCTTGCCTTACCGATCTCCCATCACTCCTACTTCACCCATGCCCAATCTAGATCCTAAAACTAATAGATTGTCCACATCCCTCAATGGATCTAAGCCTTCCTCGGAGATCACTGATTTTGCAGGGTATTTAACATTACTTTTATCATGGCTAAGTTTTCATTGGAATTTTTACTCCACACCTTTCATTTTTCAATCGAGATTAGTGTTGAGCTTATAACATTGGAATTGTCATTTGTTGTCAAGTGTCATCGAGATATCATTCGTCACCACCGAAGGCATTCACACAACCACCAACATTATATTTTAATTATCATAAGTTAAAAGAATAGTTTTCCTACTTTCATAGATATAGTTTCTTTCTTTCATAGCTTAGTAAATAGTCTTCTTTGTTGTTGTAGGATAGATAGACTTTTCTTTGATAGATTAGATAACAGTTTGCTCAAGAAATAGTTGTTAGTCTTTCTTTCTCTCAATAGACTAGATTTCCTTTCTTGCATTGCATTGAGCATTTAAATTTCCTTTCATGCAAGAGAAATAGTTTTTCATTAGGCATTTAGTCCACTTTCCTCTTAGGCTAGATAGTTGTTCAATGAGAATTTTTGCTTGCAGTAGTTAGTTTCCTTTGCTTACTTGTCTTTTTCTTTCGTAGGTTAGTTAGTTGCCTTTTCTTACTTGTCTTTTTCTTTAGTAGGTTAGTTAGGTGTCTTTGCTTACTTGTCTATTTGATTTGATAGGTTAGATATGTGCTTTTTCTTACTTGCTTATTTATTTTCTTTCATAGGGTAGTTTCTCATTGAATGTAGGTTGGCAAGTTAAAGAAGTTTTCTTTTGTCATTTGATTATTATGCTTAGTAGTTTTCTTTTTCTTATTGTTAAACTAGTTTCCTTTACATAGAATTTTCATTTGCTTTCTTAGGAACTATCCATCGACCCTTGGCCCAAAAGTACTTAGGTTACCTAGTTTCAAGTTGCTTAGTAGGGTTTTCTCATCAGATATTTTTTCTTGAGTAGATTAGCCTTAGATAGCTGCCTTCCTTGGTTAGACTATACTCCTACCAACCTTCTACCTTTGGCATATATTTTTCTACAACTCTAAGTTTACTTACCTCGATTTGACAATTTAATTAAGGGGTTTTAAGTGTCTTTTTAGTGCATATAGAACACCCATCAGTATGTTGACATTAAATCCAAACAAGAACCCGTTGACCTTAATTTTCTTAGTATTAAGGTGCAGAGCATACCGAAGAAACTCCATAAAATGGGCATCGTACTCAGGCACCGTATGGCCTCCATGTCACAATGCATTGAACTCGTTGAGCTGATGCTCAATCAATTCCTCTGAAAGGTACCTCTCTCGAAATCGTTCCTCGAATAGTTCCCATGACATGTCTTCAACGACCATGTTCAATTGTGGCAGGAGCATCTTCCAGCATAGAAGAGTGCTCCCCTTTAGTTGAAACACCGCCATGCGGACCTTCATGTTGGAGGTATAGTGGTGAAGTGAAAATCACATCGTCATATTCTCCAACCATGCCTCGGTGGCTGTGTTGTCCGGGGCACCAAAGAACTCGAGAAATTTGACCTTCTCAAGTTCGCGGTGAATTCTACCAATACCAATCGAAGAGCATGGTCAACCCTCAAGGGGTGCTGGCGCTCGGGACTCATCTCTATCCAAACGACTGATCAGTGCCTCCGACATGCACTGAAAAGACCTCATCAACCCAACCACATCACCCATCGCTATCGTCTCTTTCCCAACAACCTGTTTGTATCCCTAGGGGTTAGACCCCTCAGGAGTGGATGCTACTAGAGGTGTCATGCCTCCTCCCCTTGCACCCCGTTGTCTGTCTCCATGACGTCCTCTAACCATGATTACCTGCATGAATACAAGTCAATTTAATTAGTAACATTATAATTAAATATCATATCAAAGAAGTTCGTAGTGTTCCCAAGTCATGGGTTGAACCCGCTCTGATACCATAAGTAACGAACCCATCTTTATGACTACAAGCGAAGCAGAAAGTGAAATTTTTTAATTTTTTTGGTAGGAAGGAAATGATGACAACAAAAAAACCACAAAACCTGAAGACAAACACCACACTTGCATATCAGGGAGTAGTCAACAATGACTCAACCCACTTAGCACATTGTGAAACTGGTTAAAACATACGGAAATCAAAGACCGAGAGAACAACTACCCGCCCGACACAAACACGACAACGCTTACAAGATAAGGGACAGCATTGACCATCCTGACACAACGGCCTTGATGGCCAATAACTAGAACCTTTTTGGCACGAAAACCCAATGCATGAAGGAGTCACAACCCAAGAACCAACAACAACTACAATGATCATCAATACCCACAACGAAAATCACAGACTCTGGCAAAGCTATAATTATCCTCTATCCAATAGGGGGTGCCATGATCCCCTCATCAGGGATCATGTTGTCCCCAGGTGATAGGAACAAAAATAACCCTAGTGCAACATAACATATCTGGACAAATGAATCAAGATAAACCCAACGCGCTAGGAGCCAAAATAACTGACAAGAAGACTACACCCACACTCCCATGCAACAGGTCGACAAGACATAGATGACATCGCTCAATTAATTTGTGCACACTATTAAATGACTCGATCACAACCATAACCATAATTGTTATGCAAGATGTTTAAGGGTGAGGAGTGAACTATTATAACCAACAAATCCTATAACGCAACATTATAACTTGTCTAAAATGATATCCCATTATTTTGATAAAATCAACAACAAACTTGTATGTCATTTATTATTAACAAAAAATATTATTTTCCTTGAATAACAATCAACCTTTAATTTATCAATCTCTAATCACTCAAGGGATACGTTATATAAGGTAATTATGTATTATCCCACCCATTATATACTACTCTCTGCCACACCTCAGATATTATAGATCTGTGTTGCAACTTAGCTTAATAACTCATAAAATCGCTATGCTACCAATAAACTAAAAGCTGCACTAACCATTAATGAAATCACTACGCTTGATCAATATATCCATTTAAACCATCACTGTATCGTGGTTTAAATTTCCAAGGTTAACAAGTAAAAAAAACAAATTCAGTAACCAGTTTAAACTATAATTATCTGACATAAATGTTATTGGATTGCTTCGTTGATGTTGGCTAATGTTGTATTTAGTCGTTGTAAGGAATTGCCAAGAAAATTGCTATTCTAATTGTTGTTATAAATCGAAGTTGTTGTCTAGCATATAAATAAATTCATTGTTCATATACATGTTAATGCAATTGTTATATTATCCCTATCTATGTCTATTAAATAATTAGAATGTTGTCTATATGAATGTTGTTTCGTTCCCTTTATGTTTAAATTAATCAAATACCTGTCGGTCTCATTAAATATACCCGTTGTACGTTAGATATGCAATTACACAAACAATTAAAGGTCGGTCTCATTAAATAAATGGAGGCAAGATTAATAAAATTAAAAACGCAGGTAAAAACGATGTCAAGGTATGCTATCTTTGAAGACACAGTCAATCAAAGGGGTAAGGTGGTTGTCAGGAAAATAAAACCACTATGATAATCAATACAGATGCCCAGACCTTAAAATGAAATGCCCAGACCTTATGAATGAAACTCCCAAGAAAGGAAACTTTGGGTTTAACATTGAGAACGCCCAGACACAAAACAAATGTACGCCTAGGGATAAATTTGTTGGTTCATCACAAATAATGGTCAATAAAATGGGGCAAATCATTCTCTTAACACAATGGTATTCACTAACGGATTGGTGATAAAATTGTTGTCTAGAAATTCACTACCAGTCAACAATTCAATGGAATCCTAGGTAAATCGTGGTTACATGAAATGCAAGTATAAAATACAAATCAGAAACACAGAGAAAAAGAATTAAAACACACTCAAGTAAATGTGTAACTACGTTGTGGAAAGCACATTGTCAAATTTATTTGATGTAACTCAGATAAATAATTCGTGGAGGAACAAATGCTGAGTAAATTTTCCAACGAAAAGCAATCACTTGCAGAGGAGAAATAGTTGTTAATGATAACATAGTTCGTTGTCATGTAAATGTAAAATAAAACACAGGGTACCATAATGGTATTCGCTGGCAGTTTGTGGTTAAAAAAAAAAACATAGGCACAACAACCATTGGAGAATGATTGGTAAATCCGTGGTTGATAAAAAAGTCGGCGCGAGAGTCAATGAAAATCGTTGTCTAAGTAAATGGTAAATTCACCATCCAAAGTAATAATTCGCAGAGGGAAAAATTCGTAGGTCAATTGCATTGAAAACACAGAGTAATTTATGGAGTTGTTGTGCAAACAATAAACACAAATTGTTGGGTGTAAGATGCCAAGAAGAGTGGGTTGAATGATGGGATAAATAATGGTGAAAATGTAGAAGATAATAATCGGTTCGTTGAGAGGAAAGATAAACAATCGTAGAGGTAATCAATTTCAACAAGCCACAAGACAATCATTCAACCACGAACACTCAACAGGGGTAGAAAGATGGGAAAACTATCCTTCACTCATCATCCACGGACAGAAAAGTAGGGCATTAGGATCTATAGGTCTATTAACAGCGACGACTATCGATCTGTCTCTTGGCCAACTGCTCAAGCGTGGACTGATGATCTAGGGATCAGGATGAAATATAAAGCACAAAATCTTCAAATAATCAATAAAACAAACAGAACATTCACAGTAATCAAGTATCGGTGTCCAAGGAGATCAAATCGATGCAACAAGCAAAAATCTATGATGATTTTAAGTTCTAAATTAAAAATGCTAAGTAAAACACTTTTGTTTACACAATAAAATTAAAGAAATGAAAGCGCAAGATCAATACTAATCTACCATGCCAAAATAAAATCACGCGTACCGTAGGCCAAGGTGACAACTCCGAGTCATTGTCCCGTGCACTCCATCTTGCTCCCTGTTGCCAACCTATGTGACTTCATCGGTACCTCCCAGCCAACGCTAGCGGTACTTTTCTTCCCCCTTAGCCCCCCGAGCTGCAAAGGGGCCACACACTCTAAACTCAAGAACAACTCGCAACCAACTCACCTCGAAAGGTCAAGATACCACTCGTACCCAAGCTGGGTATCCCAACTCCCACAAGATAAGTCACTCAAGTCAAAAATTTTGCAGTGTAACGTTACGCATGAAGAAGATATCTATACTCCTCCTCCTCCCTCCTTTATATAGAGTTTCTAAGTGATTTCTTTCCCGAAATCCCATTTAATTTATTTTTCAATAATTTAATTCAGAAAAATTCTCCCCCGTACACGTCACCCATCCCCTTAGTTGCACCAGAAATTAATTTCAATAATTAATTATTTACTCCTATTTCCCTCACCCACCTAAGAGCATTTCTAGAATCTCTCCTAGGTGTCCCCAAATTCCCGTACACATTTTAATGACTTACACCCTTACTAAATTGCTAGTTGAGTTAAATTTAAAAAGTTCTTAAAGGCAAAATTCCTTACTAAGTTAGTCATTATGCTTTTTTCTTATGTTTCCCTTTTTATTTATCTTTCCCCCTTTTTCCCTTAGTTTCCCAATACTTTTTAAGTTTCCCTCTTTTCCCTTTTTATCTAAAACTCAAATTAGCAAGTGTAGAAAATTACCTTTTGTTGGTCACTATAATTGCTTAATTAATTTTAAACAACCAAGTGAAACATAAATTATCAACCCAGGGAAGTCTTTTGTTTCAAA
>ML825105.1:46468-66126 GCA_009831015.1 Picea engelmannii | reverse complement strand
GGAAAGCCTATGAAATGGTGTTGATTATGTCTATTGCCAAAGAATGAGTCTCTAGCAATCTCAACAGCATAACAATACAAAGAATTCCTTTAAGAAATGGTGGTCATTCATGGCTTTTTATAGCCAAGCATTGGGTTATTATGAAACCTCTTTTGAATGTGAAGAGGGGCTCTTTAGGGCACAATTAGGTCTTTGACCAGCCCCCCCACGCGGATTGAGCTCTGATTTGGTGTCAAATCGACTTGGGAGCCGATCCATTAGTGGTTGGGAGGCCGACCAGTTTCATAAATGCGTCGTTTAGCAGGCGCACGGGTTTTTCACCCCACAGCCGCGCATCGTGCACATATGCGCGCCTTGTACGAAGATGTTACGCGCATGCGCGCGTGTGCCCAGTGGGTGCAAAGCGCCTTGTAATTTTTTGGCCATTTTGTATAGTTTTGACCCTTTTGCTGTGCTGTGGAATTAACCTTGTGCCATGAATGACTGTTTTTCTGTGTTGATGATGCGGAGTTCTTGTCTCCCTGTGCAGACGAAATTTCAGTGATAACAAAGGCCTTTTTTCCTTAGGGACTTGTGGCGTGGTCGTTGGCGACACACTGGTCGGGGGGACTTGTTGTTCCACTTCGACCAAGGTGTTAGGCACCCACACTGTCTGATTGGCGAATTTCTCAATTTCGGGCTTGGACGTATGAACATACGGGATGTTCTTGTTTTTCACCTGCATTTTTGAGATGATCCCGCAAGGATCATAATGCCATGGGAAGCTTAAGAAAAACTTCATCTCTCTCAGCATCCAGTCCGCTTCTTCTCTGGCGCCACGACTGTTGCAGATGAAGGAGCCAATCTGCCCCTTGATTCTAAGCTGCTGCTTTTTCTTCAAGGATACAAAATGGATGTCATCTGAATTCATGACCTGTCTTATATACTCTAACGCAAAGATTATTACCGGCACATACTTGGGTAGCTTGTAGGGTGCCAAATCGCACCCGAATACTCTGATCTCGTTGTGGTTTTGATACAGGTACCAATCCCCGGTCTTTGTGTTGTCCGAGAGATGCAGGATTCTCTGGACTTCGTCGTTTATTCGAGTCTCGGGCCTGCCGCTCAACATGCTTACCACAGGGTGGTAGAACAGATTGATGAATGCCTTGAAGCTATACTCTGTGGAGTTATTCTTCAGCAAAGAGGTCCATGCTGTGACTGCCTGAGGCCTTCCATCTGCGTCCATCTTCTGCATGGAAAAACTAAATTTATCTGCTTGAAAGAAAACAAACATGTAGGCCAGTATAGACGAGTATCTGAACATGCCTTCCGTGCCAAAATTCACGAACTGTTCATGAATATTTTCTGCTAAGAAGGTGCTGAAATCAAACTGGGTGGTGGGCTTTTCATCAGTGGAGAAAATGGATAGAAAACCCAGGATGGGCTCATCTATCCACTGGTCGGAATAGTACCCTAGCAAAGCACAAAGGAAAGAAATGACCTGGTTTCCCTTAGTGGATAACATGGATGACGGGTAAGGGGGATTTGTGGAAGGGAATTGAGCGGAGGTGGGAAGGAAAAGCTCGAATATTTGAGCTCTCTGGGGAAAAGTCATCTTCTGATACAACGCTGTAAGGATTTCCAGGTTGAAAGGAGACGCATAGTCGGCACAGGGAATTTGCATCATCTGGTCTATGTCTTTGGGCGTGATGAGGAACAGGGTGTCTCCGGATGAGGAGATGATGGCTCTTTGTTCAGGAATATAGTGAGCCTGACAATTAAGCACGAACTTGGGAAAATGGTGGATCTAGGGAAAAAGGTAAAGGGGTAAATTGGACTCCCAGAGTCCAATTTCATCACTCTAGTCCAGGAACACTTCCCTGAGCCATGACTGGAGGTCTAAGAAATCGAAATCGCATTTGGTATCTGTGATTAATCTATCTTTTTCGACCAGTGGGATCTTGTCCAGGTCAACAGGAGGCGAGAGAAACAGATTCTCCTCTCCTTCTGCTTGTCTGGGCTTTGGCGCCATTTCTGCAATAGTACCTGCAATAAACACAAAGTTAGTGGGGTCGAGTGACTATGGATGAGGGTGACAGAACGTAACAGAGGAGTAAGCTATGAGTTTCTCTGGTGCGACGGGTGAATAGCGAAAGTAGGTGACATAATGATAGTTTTATTTAAAATAGGGTCGGTCGGGCGCGGGAGACACGTCATCTGGATAACGGATATGTTATCCAGTAATAAATGGACAACGGGCCACTTGGGGATGAGATGGCAGGTGAAGGTGGTGGCTAGGGATTGGAGGTAAAATTCGCAATAAGGGGTTGGTCATGAGTGAAAGGGGGTAGGGGACTGACAATAGTTATGGGATGGGACATAACTCGGGAACAAGTGGAACCAGTGGAAGATAACATCCATAAGTGATGGGGGTCTGTCAGATGGAATATGGTGACGGGACTTTGGGACCAATAGATTTATGCCACATATGACA
This sequence comes from Picea engelmannii, assembly GCA_009831015.1. Classification (NCBI taxonomy): domain Eukaryota; kingdom Viridiplantae; phylum Streptophyta; class Pinopsida; order Pinales; family Pinaceae; genus Picea; species Picea engelmannii. The sequence goes on along the minus strand of ML825105.1, from coordinate 63,650 downwards.
AGGGGCCCGCCCGAGGGAGATAACCATTCCGGACCCCCCCCCTCGGTTAAAAGCAGATCATCCGGGGGGGTCTGAAATCCATTGTGGGCCATTGATCTGCCCGCCTATTTCTGAGCCATAGATCCAAGCACGCTCTTTATCACTCATTCCGGACCCCCCCCTCCATTAAAGGCAGAACGGATAGGGGGGTCCGTAATCAAATCTGGACCATTGATTTAAGCGCTCATCCCTGGGCCATCCAGAATGCTCTGTGCACCGTAGATCTGGGCACCGCGATCGGGACCATTGAAATGTGCAGGGAGCATAAAATGGGGAGCGGAGAACACATGCACTGGGGAAAACTTAGGATAAATGCATTTTATGGGTTTTTTTTTCCCCAAATTTTCAAATAGACACCACCAAGGGGCTTCGACCAAACTATCTTTCAGGATTTTGAGATATGGTGTGACATTTTTACATCAAGCTAGTTTTTTTGGAATGAAACAATAAAGCAACTAGCCTACATACTAACCTATCTTCCTATGACAGTTAACCCATCTTAAACTGTTGGGTTAAGCATTTACTCTACCCTGGGGCTATCTGGCCAAGATTAGACAGTCTGGCCAGATTTATTCACTAATCTAACCTAGACACTTTGGCTAAGATTAAACTTTTTAGCCAAATCATTCACTACCCTATCAACATCAAATTTAAAGAGAACTTGGCCATGCTTGAAAGGTATGGACCAAGTTACTATTATTTCATGGGGATTTTATTTAAATTCTTTTATGCCCTCTTTTTCTTTCTTTCTTTTTCTTTTCTTTTCTTTTTCTTTTCTTTTTTCTTTTTCTTTTTCTTTTCTTTTTTCTTATTATTTGTAGAATGAAAAATCATTTGTCAACAAAAACACTAGAGACAGATAATATCCCAGTCACCAGTTGATCCTATAACTTATAGGGTGATAACATGACCCATGGTAAAACTTATAAAAATGACTAAGTATGGAAATTGGATCTGTCAGACAGAGGAGTGATGGGTGTGGGAGAAATTATAAAATGAGCACAGACCCACAATGAAGTTTGAAAATCAGAAAAGTGTTGAAATATCATGGAGGTAGTGAAGTATGGAAAATATACTAAGTATGGAGAATCGGTCGGACGTGAGGGTCATGGTGATATTCTATGAATCAAATAAATTCTTTAGACCCATGTTGAAGTATTTCAAGAAAAAATCTAATTATAGGTGAAAAAAGAGAATGGTGGAACACGATGGTGCATTTTGGAGGAGGCAAAAGTTTGAACAAGAATGGAAATGACTCATGAACCTGTGACACATAATTTTTTTTTCTAAGGAATAAACAAGAGGGACTTTATGAAGGACTTATCATGTTTGAATATCAATGACTCTTTAGTTTATGTTTACAAACTATGAACAAAATAAGAAACATAACATAATATAAAAATTGATAAATATACCACAACTAAGCTAAGCACCACCTTCTATCATGTTGTTCCCTCCCCCTCCTAAGCGTTATATGCCTGCCTCCTCCCTCAATAATATCTCTAAGGAGCACAAGAGGGCTATGAACCCAGAAGATGGGAAGAGAAAAGGAGTCTATTAGGAAATAGAACCATTAAAAAAATGATGTCACCTATCCTTTGGATAACACCCTTCCCTTTTCACCAAGTGATGTTTATAATATCTCTATCTTTTTTACATTTTCTTGATGAGGAAGCTTACACACTTTTGACCATATGTGTGTAAAAAGGAAATATTTTAGATTATTGAAAGAGAACATATTCTTCATTCAAAATAAGGTATGTTATCTATGAGTTTCCTCTTGGAATATTCTTCTCCTGCTATGCAGTGAAAGTCACATTCTTGTCCGATGTGTAGATCTGTTCTCAATGGATGAATCATACGTTACCTAGAAAACTAGGAGTTTGAAAGATTTTAGAAAGAGAAATTGTTTAGTGATAGGAGTAAGAGGTAGGTAGAATGATCTTGGTGATAAATTTGTAGTTATAGAGTCAGAAAAGAGGCTAGGGATTGTAGAACCCATTTAACCATACCCATTTGTATATTTATTACTAAAATAAAATCTATATACTACCATATCAAGGTTTACCAAACACAAATTAACAATTGGACTCCTCTATTACACATTATTTTGGTCACACTAGTGATCAACTGACGACATGTGCATACGTCACTTTCATGTTCCCTGAAAACATTAAAAGAGACTTTTTCCATGAGAAAAGTGGTTTGCTTTTCTTCCTCAAAAACTATGACAAGGGATATCATCACACCCTGCTCTACGCTTGGGGTGCGACAATGCTTGATCATCACACACTGCACAAAAACTAGACTGCAGTGTCTTCGCAGTCTGCCTGTGCATAGGGTGCGACGATGCTTAAGCAAGGGAAAAGTGAAATTCATGAATGTTCTAGAAGGGAATCTTCTAGAATATGAGGTGGCCTCTAATCAGTTTGGATCTTACTCTTTTCTCTGATTTAGTGGGATCATCCTAATCTCCTCATCCATCCCTCTTTCACTCTATATAAAGAGGGATATATTACGTAAAAGGCTAAGTTTTGCAAAGGCTTGCATATGCATGAGGAGTTCTATTATAGATTATACTTGAGATAGCTTTGCTTTAGCTCTCTAAGTCAGATGGTGGATCTTCTTTATCAAAGGAATTGGAGCAAAGGTGTGTGTGTCGGAGCAAAGATCCATTGAAAGGGACATTGAAACATCAAGGCATGGGTTGTATTATCCACTTTCCATTTTAATATAATGTGGCAATACATTTCTTACCTATAAAGGTGTCTTGAATTTTATTGTATAACTCCTTGATATTATATATAGAATTCATTGGAATATATATATATATATATTTGTTCTCTCTCTTTGTTGTTTTGTGATTCTCAAATAGGTTCACCATCTCGCAAATCCAAAGATGGAGCGACAAGGACAATACTAGCTAGGATCAAGCATCATTTAAAAGGTATGTCACTTGTCCCTATCTAAACTAGTTTATATTACAGTGAAGTCTAAGGTGAAGTTTGCATTATGTCTTGTTTTGTTCTAGCTTCATGTGGAAGTTAGGGAGATTAGTTTGTTTCCGCACTTACCGATTTGTCCGATAATAAAATTGGCAACCATACTGGGGATATAACCTCTTTTGATTTTTTGATTCTTATTTTCTTTTATCCTGCCTTCTTTTGATCAATTTCATTCTTTGAGTCTGTGGGTGATCCATCTTGACTCCCTGGTCCTGAAGGTTCATTGAAATTTTTTGTCATTCTTCCAAATTTTCTTTATATTCAGAGATCGTCGCACTGTGTCCTATTTTTAGCCTGCAAATATTCTTTATCATCGCACTCTACTTGTGCATACCAGGGTAACAACGTCACACTGTGCCTTGATTATAACCTGCGATGATCCTACATCGTCGCACTGTACCCTTCTATAGTCTGCGATGACTTTTGTAGGAATTGTTGGAGTGATAGTCAAATTTTCTTTTCTTTTCCCAGATTTGTCTTTACTACCTGGGATGAAATTTTAGCATTGGTGAATGATTGGTTTACATATTTTAAGCCTGGATTTGAATGATTTTCAAGGTTTGCGAGTCTTCTTTATAAACTTTGTAAATTTCATGTTTTACTCCTCATCGCAAGGGTATAATCTCAAGACTTTGTTCCTGGGTGCTTGTTTGATAAGTCGTTCTTGATTTCTTTTGAGTTTTGGAATGTTGTTGATTAAGAAACAATTTTTGTTTGCATTCGACAAAAGGTTTTATTATCTTTTAATTTTTTCTTTCATTGTGAGTTTTGATTTGGGAAATAATATTGAGAGTGCATTAGTCTTATTAGACCATTCTTTCTTTTTTGGATTATGTCTCTATTTTTATTTGAAAAGGAAAGGACTGAAGTTTGTTCTTCTTATAGTGGTCTTTGTAAGAAATTTTTTTCATTCAAATATTTGTTGAAAAGATAAAATTGGAAAAGTTAGTAGTTTTGATTGTTTGGAATCCATATCATTCAAAGATTGATAAATTGTGCTTTGTAATTTTTGTATTCTAGAAAGAGAAACCTTCTCCCTATTGTAATTAGAGTTCATCGAATGAAATGATTGAATTTCATCTCTTCTTGCATCTTATTGGGTCAAGGTCAAATACATAATCAGTTTCACTTATATTTCCCTTTTGAGTAAACAACAACCTTTAAAATACAACGTAATTTTAAAATCTATTAGCAACTTTTATTTTCTAGAAGTTTTATACACCAACATTAGCTAGGATAGCGCTTTGGAATATGTTGTAAGGAACGCTCTCCAAAGCATAAAAACATACAATAATATCTTGTGATAGGGAGAGTATAAATGCACTTGCTACATTTTGTCCTAGGAAGCCCTTCTAACACAATGGTAAATCATGAGGTCACATTAGGGTCGACAGAGTTACTCACCCTGCTTTGTTGGTCTTAGTGTAGATATTGTGTGTATTATTGCAGGTCACTTGAGAATAAAATCCTGTGGGGACCTTCTTGAGTTGATTTCAGGCTTAGATACCCTGCCCTTATGCATGAATCGGACTGTTGAATGCTTCCCCATGCATCATTGTCATAATTGGTAACCTTAGTGGCCTATCTCTTTAGAGTATTTACACCAGGCGACTGTGAAGGGGAAAGTCTTCACGGTACCTGGAATCAGCGTTGGCCAAACTCACTCAAGCTCCTTGGAGGGTATACCCATGATTATGTGTGGGAACTTGGACTAGGGTGTAAGCCTGTTAAGCAGGTTGTCAACGTAACTTTTCCACCCTCTTTATCCCAGCCCATTCTTGTCTTGATTTTGTGACGTTGGATTTCATCACCAACTAGTGACTTCGAAATAAGAAGGTTTGTTTGCATGTTTGATATCTAGATTTTATTAGTGAGTGTTGTTTTTTTCTCTAGCTTTCCATAGCTTTCTTTCATTCTTTATTTGGTGCGGCCAACATCGGCCCTCTTCGTTCACATAGGATGCAAAGGTTACCTCCGAAAGATCTAGAAGAATACACTCCTTTGGTACCTAACTCACCAGAGGGTTCTCCTAAAGAAACAATCAATAACGACATAGCCTATGAGATTGGAAGTTCTACTCCATTGGAGGAATCCATATTTCCTGTAAATATGTTATTGAGTGTTGTGAAAGATCCACTCTTTCTCCGGATAAATTCATCGGGGATGTTGTTGCTGAAGATTATACTAGAATACCTATTGGACCTCACACAGAGTCTAGTATAGACGATCCACCCTTTTAGAGTGAGTCGTTTAGAAATTCGGTTCACACTACTGGAATTTTTAATCCTATCTCTTCTGGTCCTGTCCGTTCTCTTTGGAGAACCTCTTCAGGACATGATATTTTTGAAAAACTAGGAATAAGTCACTTATGCCAGAGGACCTATAATCAACCTATGGAATCACATATTCCTGTGAATTCCACTTCTTATATAGTACCCTTGGATAATTTTACTAGCACGACTAGTAATGTTCTCACAGTCTCAGATCAATTGTTGGTTGGTTCTCATACAATTCTTCCTCTCCATTTCTCTAGCTCTACCATGGTCCCACAAGTTACGCTTGTTTCTTCTGGAAGTGTGGTAATCACTCAAGCTCCTATTGGAACACCACTTTATCTTACATAAAATCCATCACTTCCACCTGGGTATCACACTCTGAATACTTATATTTCTAATCCCTCCCAGAATCCATCCAGAGGGCCTAATCTTTTTGTTCCTCCTGGGTATAATGTTGCTAGTAGTTTTGTTCCTACACCTACCTAGGTTCTCTCCAAGGGGCATAACATTCCTCCTCCACCTTCACCTGGAGGATCTAATATTTCTGGCAACAGTATCTCCAATCAAGTTGGAGGCACAAGTCATTATGTCACTTCTGGTTTTCAAATTCCTGTTGGAGGTCAACCTCAAGTTGGGGGGCCATCTCAAGTTGGGGGGAAACCTCAAGTTGGGGGTCATAACCCATTGTACAGACAATATACCCCTAGATTACAATCTCAACCTTGGAATTTTCCTTTCCAGGGAAATGAAGAACCGCTTGGGGGGAAACCTCCTTAAGTTAATTCTTTTGTACCCACTAATCCTGGGAAACCATATCCAGGTTCTATGAATCCTACATGGGGTCAAGGTTTTTAGTCTAATGCTCCTTCCCAAGGAATATTACCCAATCAACCAACCCAAGTTGGCTATTTGACTCAAAACCCTCCACCACCAAATTTGATAGGACCCTCTAACTATCTATAGACTGCATATGGTCCTACCGGTATACCTACAGGACTACCTCCTCAAAATCACCTATTTCCTCAAGTGAACAGGAAGCTACCATTTCTTGCTACTTTGGATTTACCAGATTTATCTAGGATTTTGAACGATCCTATATTGCATTCTCCTTATTGGCTGATCGTACCTGCCAAGTTACCATCAGACATTCCTAAGTTTGACGACCGATCAGGGGAAGACCCAAACAATCATGTCATGAATTTCCATATTTGGTGTTCATCCAACTCCTTGATGGATGAATCCATTAGATTATGTCTTTTCCAACAAACTCTGATGGGTTTGGTAGCCAAATGGTATATTTAATTTCCACGAGGATTCTTCAATGACTTCAACACCTTAGCTATGGATTTTTTAATTCATTACCAGTTACCTATACGATATGAGACAGGAACCGAAATTTTGATCTCATTTAAACAATCCTCATCTACTCACATTTCTGATCATATTCATGAGTGGAGGAGGAGAATATGCTTAATCAAAGTTCCCCTTCCTGATCAACTATTGGCCGAGTGTTTTACCAAGCCACTCATTGGTCTTATAGCCCGTGATGTTTCCATGGGTGGTGTCATCACTGAAGAGTAGGAGATTAGTCATGCTCAATATTTTGAACTCGTTTATTCACAAACGGGCACACTATATCACTTGATACCTGATTCTCCTCACTTGTCTACAAATCCAATGCCAACATCTCCAATAGCTTCTCATACTATGATGGTGTGATTAGCACTTTTCACACCGAGACTCAGTCTAAACAAGAAAGTCATTCCAATACCAATTCTACTACTGCTAATGTACAAAATACTCCTCCTCCGAATCTTTCTCCCGATAAAACTTCTGAGGTTAATTCGGTTCAATCTACACCTATTGATAAAAATAAAAATAAAAATAAAGGGAAGGGTAAGAATAAAGAGGACAAAAATAATAATCAACAATCTGATAAACCAAAGACTCATCTTGTTGATGACAAAGAAAATCAAAAACCTCATTATTCTTGTCTTATCTGTGGTGAGGATCATTATACGAAAGGTTGTCCACGGCGTGTTGAGGTTACTAAATTCCTGCAAGGGACCGAGACACCTCCTACACCCATCATTTTGTCACAACCTTTTCCTTCTCAGCAACAGACCCAATTGGTCATTCATGACCAACCTTCTCCCTCTACCACATCTTATGTACTTATGTGTACTGGTGACTCCAAGAAGAATGAAGTTGCAGTCGCTACTCGAGAAAAATATTATTCTCCTTTGAAAGAGAAAGTTGATGATTCACCACCTCCATTGGTTCAACCTCCTCCATCGACTTCACCTCCCAACAATCCTCTTCATCTTGAATGACTGAGTATAGATACAATTCTTATTCATCCTCCTAAGGGAGTTGTTCATAATTCGTTGTTTAATCCTCACGCACATGTTGCTCAAAACTACAATATTGTAGAAGATATTGCACGGGCACCTTCTGTGATGTCGGATCTCGAAGTCCTTCAAACTTGTCCTATGAAATAGAAGACATTGTTAAAGGATATTGGTGGAATTGATCCTACCGATATGAAATTGATAATATTTGACTTGGAATATCATATTACAAGGCTTCCTCCTCAATTAGCATTTCAAATACAATTTACTGTGGAAAATAAGAATATTTTTTGAACCGTTATTGATGAAGGAGCCTCAACTTGTGTCATGTCTGTCACTTTTTTGAAATCCATTGGCTCTCCCTCCCTTACCGAGTCGCACAATACTCTAAAATCATTCAATGGTACATGATTTAAACCTTATGGTGTTCTTCCTTGGTTTTCTATTACGTTAGAAGGAAAATTGATTACTGTTGAGGTTGAGGTCTTTGATGCACCTCTTGATTACAACCTTCTACTTGGATGTAGTTGGATTGATTCCATGCATGTAGTTATTTCTACTAATTTCCATGTGATACGTTTCCCTCACCAAGGAAAGTTTTGTATTGTCTATCAACTCGCCTTCTTTAATTCCGATTCACATACTAGTAACATACCTTTCATTGAGAAAACACCTCCTGGTTATGAGAATGTCAGTCTGGGTCTCTTAAAGGATTCATCGTTAATGGGTACGTTCCCCATTCCACCACCTGATATTCCTACTCCTTTTCTCTCTTCGATTAACATGATATCAACCACTGTTGGTGAAATCCATGAGTTTTATGACCCTTGGATAGTACCTAGTTTTGACGACTGTCTTTGTTACAGTGACAAAATGCCTTTAATTCCGGTAGAACTGGCTTATCAAGCTATTCAATCGAAAAATCCTTCTCCTCATTCTCTCTTAGACACATCTCCGAATATGTTTCATGTAGTTTTTCACACTGATCAAATTATCATGACAATCTTGTCTATGGAAGATACCCCATGGGATGATGGGAATCATCGTTCTATTCTCTTCTTGGAACCCTATACCATAGACAGTTACCAACAGATTTCGAATCCGTCTACTGTTGTTACTATTTCCCTTGTTCCTATACCAATACACGATTTTTTGTATGAAGGGAACTTGGGTAAAATTTCACCCATCATCCCTTTAGATATTTCAATTAAACCCAAAGTCGTGGAAAATGTCCACATCGGTGCCTCATGTTCTATTGATGAGATTTGAATTTATAAAGCTATTTTCCAAGAATTATGTGACGTTTTTTCCTGGAGTTACGAAGAGATGCCTGGAATTGATCAATATATTTTTGTACATGAGATTAAGACTTACCCGGACGCTAAACCCATTTGACAGAGACTTCGCCCAGTACATCCAAGAAAATCTATTGCTATTAAACTCAAAGTTGAAAAGCTTCTTAAAGATGGGTTTTTCTATCCCGTGGCTTTGACTGATTTGGTGTCTAATCTTGTTCTGATTACGAAGAAAAAATGCACGATTCGTGTTTGCATATATTATAGGGATATCAACAAGGCTTGTCCCAAAGATAATTATCCAACCCCTTTCGTTGACCGGATCGTTGATGAATATGTTGGGAGTGAAATCTTCTCTTTGATGAATGGTTTCTCCAGCTACAATCAAATCAATATTTTACCCGCAGATCAACATAAGACCAATTTTATTTTCCCTTGGGGAACCTTTTCATACCAAAAACTACCTTTTGGTCTCAAGAATGCTGGTGCGAATTTTCAACACGCTATGTCTTATGGTTTTCATGATATTAAGAACATTGTACAATCTTATCTAGATGATTTACTGACGCATTTTTTGCGTCGTGAAGATCATCGACACATTTACGGGCCATTTTCCTACACTGTCACTATTATCACATACGATTGAATCAACACAAATGATTTTTTTGTGTGGAGTCCAGATGACTTCTTGGTTTTATCATTTCTACACATGGGATTAGGGTGGACCCTCTAAAGGTTGAAGCTATTCTCAATTTTCATCCTCCTTCTACCTTACGCCAACTCCAAAGTTTGAAAGGGAAGGCAAAATTTTTACGTCGATTCATCCCCAATTATGTTGAATTAACGAAAGGTTTTACTTGACTTCTTAAAAAGGGTCATGATTTTCTATGGGATGACACTGCCAACAAATCTTTTGAAGTTTTGAAACTTGCCTTAACCCATACACCACTCTTATTTCCACCTGATTATAGTCGATATTATTTATTATACATAGATTCTTCGTACTCTACCATCGCTATGGTTCTAGTCCAAGAGGATGATTCACATGATGAACATGTTATCTACTATTTGAGTTGGAGTCTCACGACCACCGAAACCAAATATTTTCATGTGGAGAAACTGACCTTGGTAGCTGTTCAAGTTGTTCAATGTTTTCGTCATTATATCTTATTGCGAAGAACCACAGTCATTTCCTATTGCAACCCTATGAAACACATCCTTGATCGACAATTTCTAGGGGCAAATACTCCAAATGGATAGTGATTCTCCAGGAGTTTGATTTGGAATTTGAGCCTGTCAAATCAAATAAATATTTGGTTTTTGCCTAGTTGATATGTGACCTTCCCTCTACTGAGACAGAAACTGTGGCAGAGGATTCCTTTCCTTATGATTCTCTCTTTCTGATAAGTTATGATGACATATGGTATAGATAAATTATCATTTATATCCAAACCCAAACTTTTCGGACCGATCTTTCTAGTGTAGATCGTCGTCATATTCAGTATCAAGCCCAGGGATGATTTTAGGGGCTAAATTTCGCTCATGGGCTAATTTTCCATGGTTTTTCCAAAAACGAGATTCGTTATTTTAAAAATTATTCGCCCAAATTCTACAGGATAAAATTATTTTACCTTGAAAATCGCCAAAATTTTATAAAAACTATATAAAATCCTTAGAAATTTTAATATTTTACAAAAATATCGCCAATCATTTATAGTTGGCATATGAAGGATTAGTAAGATTCGCCAAGGTTTCTACATTTTAAAATAAATTTCCATCCTTAAAATCATCCCTAATCAAGCCCGTCAATACATTATCCTTGGTGATACCATTTACCGTCGTGGTATTGATTCCATATTTAGATGATGTCTAACCTATGATGAAGCTGAGAAAGCTTTGAATGAATGTCATTCTGGAGAATGTGTCGGTCATATGTCTGGGTATGCCACTGCCCAAAAGATCTTATGAACTTGTTACTTCTGGCCTTCATTGTTTAAATATTGCATTATTGTCGTCCAAAAATGCCACGCTTGTCAAACATATAAAAATAAGATCTGATCTCATCCTGCTCCTCTTTACCCTGTAGTTTCCGCTAGTCCATTTTCTAAATGGGGAATTGAATTCATGACATGTAACCCTCACTCGACCAAGGGGCATGGATACATTATTGTAGCTATGGATTATTTCACTAAATGTGTCGAGGCGATTCCTACATTTGATCACACCGGAAAAAATATAGTGTTGTTCATATTCAATCATATCGTTACTAGATTCGGTGTCCCTCAAGCCATCATCACTAACCATGGTAGTCATTTTCACAATTTCATGATGTCTAAACTTACCGAGAATTTGGGTCTTCGACATGAAAACTCAACACCTTACTATCCACATGCCAATGGCCAGGTTGAAGCAATTAATAAGGTTCTTACTACTATGCTTCGATGGATCATAGTAATTCACAAGTAAAGATGGCACATGATGTTGTTCTCGACATTATGGGCCTATCAGACATTTGTTAAATTTGCCACAGGGTTCACACCTTTCTTGTTAGTATAGGGTATTAAAGTTATTATGTCGATTGAATGTGAAATCCCATATTTGAAACTAATTTTCGAACTTCTCCCTAACACCTCAGCTGAAGATGAACGTATCTTGTATTTGATGCAATTAGATGAAACTCGTCTTGATGTTTCCTTAGTCATTGAAACTTAGAAGACGCGTGTCAAAGATCAATATGACAAGCATGTCAAACCACATGTTTTTTTTAGGGTGATTTGGTTTTTCTTCACGAACATGATCGTGGATCGATAAATTCAAGCCCATGTGTCATGGCCCTTATATTGTGAAATGAGTGATAGAGAAAGGGGATTATGAGTTGGTAGATTATGATGGAATTCCTTTGAGTGAACCCATAAATGGGCTTTACTTGAAGAAGTAGTATGCTTAAAATATTTTTCATGAGTGCTATGTATTTTTTAGTGTATCATACTCTAGTGTGATTTTTCATTTTTGTTCTACCTTTTAGTTGCTTCCCTTGCATTGCACTTGGTTTCTAGATGTCAGTGTCTTTTCTACCCTATATCATCTGTACTGATGGTGCTATTTGCGGTACTCAAAACCTAGCATCTGATGCATGGGAAATCTATGCACCTACGGATGAGTTGATCAGTCTACATGGTGTTTTCCTTGGTCGTGCAACTAATAATATCGCAAAATAAATTGCATTTATCGAATTATTAACTGACACCATTTCATTTGGCATCTGTCATCTTATTTTACGACTTGATTCACAATTAGTAGTGCTGCAATTGAGTAACTTTTATTCCATCCGAAGTCCTACTTTGTTAGGGGTATACTTAAGAATTCGCCTCTTGGAAAGACATTTTGATTATATTGAGTATCAACATATTTCTAGATGTCTAAACACATTGACAGATGCATTGGCTAATTATTTCTTAGACAAACATTAGAGACATTTATAAATCCAAACACACATTTTTTCAAAAATACAAGTAAGCCGGTAGGAACTTTATATTAATACGACAAAAGTTACAAAAAGTGTTTGTCCAAGGACCAAAATATCAAAATAGTGAAGCTCATGGCTTCATGTACAAAATAATCAAGGATTTTTCTCGTTCTAACAAACAACATCTTGTTCCACTCTACAAAGTAGTAGACCAATAGATGTCGATACACCAACTATATGGAATTGGTAGCAATGAGGAAGTTATCCCACTGTGATATCAGGGATGTTCATTGTTAATCCCTCTAGGTTCTGCTCGATCTCCTTGAGATCCTCAACAATAACTCCTCGACCCACCAACACACCTATCTCTCCTCGCCTCTGAATGGGAGATCATTTCAGAGGACTATAAGGTGCCACATTTTCATTATTGAGAGCACTTGATTAGTCTTGGATAAATGAAAAAAAACATTTTATATAATTAAAATATCAAAAACATCATATAATGAAAATTTCCTTCTTGCTTATGTATCCCCACTGATATCCTGCAGGAAGAGATAAGTCACGATCCCCATGGAAGTCTATCTCGACGCAAGCATAATCCTCCATCATGATTAGTTGATCTCTCAGCCACTGTAAGAAAGCTTCATCATACTTGACGATAAGCACGCCACCATGACGAGCCATCAAATCCACCCATATTTTCATCCTTGGAGATTGTGGAGCGAGTATGCCCCACTCCACCTGTAGACATAAGATGGGGACCCTCTCCAGGAAGAAGGACACTAAAATGGATCCATAACCAAATTGTTTCAATCGACCATTTTGACACTTTGTCAGTTTATTTTTCTTGTTCTTCAAGACACCCTTGCACCAATTGAAGACTCGAGGCTCCATACACTCTATGGCGTACTGAAATTGGATTTTCAAAGCCATGTGGGGAGCCGCACTCCCTGCCATCCCGGTGATAGTCTAGAGGATGGTTATCAATGGTAAATCCCAAACATCTCTAATGGAAACCTTTCCACTATGATTTTCTGTACCTGACATGCAATGGTGTGCAACATAGTAATCCATGGGTTCTCCCCCACCCCGGCTTCTCGAGAGTGATACCCGAGAGCCTCGACGAGATCACCCCATCAGAAAGTAAATGTCATCTATATCCAAGGTGAGTGTATTCACACCCACATGAAATTTGTGTTCATTTACATCCCATATGTGGACTAGATACTCCAGCAATATTAGTTGGGATATCATGCCTTGAATTTTGAAGAAATTGAGTAAATCACACTCCCGGAGTGCCATGATAGTTCCCGGGTCATTCCCGAAAAAATAGTCTTCTTCCTCATGATTCTGTTCCCTCCACTTGATCATTTTGACTGAGGAAAACTTGTCAAGTAACATCAAAATATTATTAGATTCATAAAAAATCAATTCTTGGAAGTTTTCCTAAATCATTTTTTCTTTTCAAAAAATGAGTTGTGGTCCTCGCAAGGATTTTCTTTTACACAGAGAGACATCGTCACACCCTGGACTTGAGTCCCATGCAACAATTTGAGATCGTCGTAATTCACAATACTGTGATCCTATTACGATCTCAAAGTGCAATGAACTCCAAAAAATTGACCTAAACTCAAAATTAAACCAATAAAAATGAAATTTTAAACCATGAAAAGATAAAGGGACAAGAGATTACCTTTTTGATGGAAGCAGTTTGCGAAATGGTCTACCAGGCGCTCCAGAATCAACGATTGAAATTTGGAAGAAAAAGAGGGTTTTGGGAACTATTTGGGTGAAATTACAAAACGAAATAGTAAATGGGTTGTTTTGACCTATTTTATTACTTTTTACCATATTTTATTGCAAAATTTAAATATTTTTTATATTTTACCTATGCCCTAAAGTCTAACCAACTTTGCATATTATTTTCTATTACAGATTGAAAGATCTAAGGATGGGACGTTTGACAGGGATCCACCATTTTTTGTTGTTTTTGTGTGTTTTTATTGTGTACAAATGCTTTTAGGATTTTTAAGGAAAAACTCTGAGCACAGTCTTAATTATTTCTCACGCTCGTGAAACCATGAGAATGCAATCAAGTAACCTTTCATTGATTTTTCAAAATCACTTTGGTAATATGAAAAAGAACCCTATGGAGTATCCTTTAAGCTCTTTTCAAGATCCATAAACACGAAAAGATAGTCAAGAAACCTTGTTATTTTCATGCTCGTAAAATTATTTGAAGAAAGCGTCTGATGAGCAGTAGATTATCTCTTTTTCTTTCTCGTCAGACTAACTTACAAAAAAGGACATTATGGAGTTCTCTTTAAGTGTTTTTCAGAATCTATAAACATGAAAAACTCTTGTGTTTTCTTTCTTTGGACTCATAAAAAAAGCATCAAAAGTCCCATATGGGATCAAACCACTCCTTCTTAGGGTTCATTAAACACACTCCAAGGGACTCATCCAAAGGATGAGCTTACATTACAAGCATATGTTATCCTCCTCAAGCTTGCGTAAAAATAAAGATGTACTCGCCAACAATGGTGGAGGGAAATTGGGAAAGAAATGTGTATCTATATCTATGTTAGTGGCAGTAAAGTTGCTCTTGAACATGACACCCCCCTTCATCATTGTATCTGGGTTAGGAAATCCATTTTTCTCTCATTTGATCATCCACAAGTTCATATGTTGGGTCCTCCTTGATTCAATGCTACCAAGACAATTATCATGTCGTTCATATGTTCAAGAGAATTCCAACCTAAACAAGTCGTCTATCAAGTCATCCATTTACAGTTATAAATTTTCTACCATGTCAGCCTTCCCTGAGTTAGTTCTGAATCACTTCATACTCTGGTCTACTTCAAAATTGTTAGAAATTTTGTGTCATTGATGGGGGATACATTAAGGACCTCCTATGATGATTCTTTTCTTGTCGAATTCAACTCATTATCTAGGAAGAGGACTTAGAAATCACATTAGTACCTTGGAGCCTACATGCCTCAATGGAAGGTCTCTTTTCTTTCAACAGTGGGTTCACATCATTGACCCCTGATTGGAAGATTCCATCAAGTGCTCGACTTCAACCCATTCATTCACACTCATTGGATTGTACTAGAGTACCTTGGGAGTCATTGACATCAATGATGATTTCTCTTGCACTTGTTAACGGATTTCATTAATGACTGGTAATCTAGTGGTTTCTACCATGTTTGACTTCAACACCTGTAATCACATGGCTAGATTCATACTTAGAGATGATGGAAATGAAGACCTTGGATCTCATCATATCGGTCCAGGTTGCGATGGAGTATTCATAAGTTTGTACTGACACATAGATCCACTGTGTATGTCTCATAGCTATGTCCAAATTTGAATTCTTTAAGAGCATAGATCCACAATGTATTTCTCGTGGCTATGTTGAATAATGATGACATGGATCCATAGTGCATGTTTAGTGGCCATGACTCACTTGAATCTTATGATTAGAGTCACTTGTAGTCTGAGGATGGGAATTCCTACCTCAGAAGATGGTATATTATTATGCAGAGGCTTTATTGTTTGTAGGTTCCAGACCGATGCACTCCTTATTTTCGACACACATCCTACAAAGTATTTCAATTGTTACAGGTTCCAACTTCATACTTTGGGGGGAATTTTGTTACACATTATTTTGGTCACCCTAGTGATTAACTAACGACATGTGCATAAATCACTTCTATGTTCCCTGAAAACATTAAAAGAGACTTTCTCCATGAGAAAATTGGTTTTCTTTCGCTCCCTCAAAAACTATGAAAAGGTAGATCATTGCACCATGCTCTATGCTTGGGGTGCGAAAATGCTTGATCATCACATGCTGCACAAAATCTGTATTGCGGCATCGTCGCAGGTTGCCTGTGCATAGGGTGTGGTGATGCTTATGAAAGGGAAAAGTGAAATTCATGAATGTTCTGGAAGGGAATCTTCTAGAATATGAGGTGGCCTCTGATTGGTTTGGATCTTACTTGCTTCTTTGATTTAGTGGGATCATCCTAATCTCCTCACCCATCCCTCTCTCACCCTATATAAAAAGGGATATCTTATGGAAAAGGATAAGGTTTTCAAAGGATTGCATATGCATGAAGAGTTCTTCTATAGATTATACTTGAGATAGATTTGTTTTAGCTCTCTAAGTCAGATGGTAGATCTTCTTCATCAAAGGCATTGGAGAAAAGGTGTGTGTGTGTGTTGGAGAAAAGATCCATTGAAAGGGACCTTGCAACATCGAGGCATGGGTTGTATTATACACTTTCCATTTTAATATAATGAAACAATACATTTCTTCCCTATAAAGGTGTCTTGACTTTTATTGTATATCTCCTTGATCTTATACATAGAATTCATTGGAATATATATATCTTTGATCTCTCTCTTTGTTGGTTTGTGTTTCTTAAACATGTTCACCATCCCAAAAATCCAAATATGGAGCGACAAGGATGACACTAGCGAGGATCAAGAATCATTTAAAAGGTATGTCACTAGTACCTGTTTGAACTAGTATATATGACAATGAAGTCTACGATGAAGTTTGTATTATGTCCAGTTTTGTTCTAGCTTCCTGTGGAAATTAGGGAGATTAGTTTGTGTCTTCACTTACCGATTTGTCGGATAACACCATTAAAACAATGATGTCACCTATCCTTTGGAAAACACCCTTCCCTTTTCACCAAGTGATGTTTATAATATCTCTATCTTTTTTACATTTTCTTGATGA
>ML825105.1:15485-29290 GCA_009831015.1 Picea engelmannii | reverse complement strand
TCCTCTTTTTGGGGTATATTTGATTTTTTTGTTCTTTTTGTTGATTTGGAAAAAAGAATAAAGGAATATTACGTTACAAGGGAGGAACGAGTATAGCAAACATACTAGCTCAAGGCGCAAGGACAAGACTGATGTTCTAGGAAATAATACTCGAAAAAAATCCTCCAGTGGCCAAAGGTGTTAAAACGCAGACGCAAACTGTTACTAGGCTGATGGGTAAAGGATGCAAATGCGGTTGATAGAACACGCAATGGTAACGTCCTTCGATGTAAGTTTAACGAGCCCAGAGAAGGGAAGCTCAGTGTTTTTCATATTTAGAGAGTCCGAAAAAACATAAAATAAAACTCCATTGGGGTACCTTTTTCGACAATAGTCTAGTCGGTTCGAAAAAGGGGTAAACTAGCACCGACTAGACGTCAATTCAAAACCATTTTAACGAGTGTGACAAGGACAAGATCACTCAGCTATTTTTTCAATTTTAAGGAGTCTGAAAAAATCTTAACTGTGGACTCCGTCAGGAATGTCCTTCTGGACCGTTTAACGAGTGTGAAAGAATAAGGTCACTCGACAATCTTTTCAATTTTAGGGATTCTGAAAAGAGCTTAACTATGGACTCCGGGGGGGGTTCTTTTTCGTAAATTTAGTCCCTCAGGCCCGAAAAAGGAATAAAATTATACCTGAGGATACTCTTCTAAAGAATGGAAATTCAATACAGTGCTCCTTTGTTCGTATAGTTGACCATTCGGACCGAAAAAGGAGTAAACTACCGCCGGACAGATGTGACTTCAAATTTCAGTTTAACGAGCGTGAAGGATCACAAGATCGCTCGACAATCTTTTCATTTTTAAAGGGTCTGAAAAGGGATTAAAAGAAGACCCGCTATGTTTTGGGAGTCTGAAGGGTAAGACAAAGAGTGAAAAAGACCCATGCAAATGAGGCTCAAACTCATATTCAGGAAAGACTATACGGACTCCCGAGCCTACTATGTTGTCAGAAACGGCATGGACACCATAATGCAACCAGGAACTACCTAGGGCATCCATGTTTTGGTAAGCTCTATCACTAAGTTGCGACACTTCTAGAGAAGATATGATGGTTCCGTGTCACAACCGAATGGGATCGATCCTATATCGTAAAAAAGGAAACGAGATGCAACAGTGGGGATGAAATCCTACCCTATATGCTCAGGTTGATTTTTGAATTTTTTTTTATGGACCGTCCTTATGTGCATTTTTTTTATTTTCTGAAACTCAATGAAAAATGTCCCAATACCTGATCAAATCCCTCCCACATCACTCCCGAACCAGTCAAAATGGTTTTTGGTATAAAGAAAATGATAAAAGGGGCCAAAAGGGTGACAAAAAGAGGCCCAAAAGTCTATAAATAGAAGCTGGCAGCTCATTATCACCATTGCTGATTTGAAAATTGACTCTAGAGCCAAAAGAACCCCTTTTCTAGAGATCGTGATTCTGGGAGCTACAGTGGACCAAACAGACTTCTGCTCAGACCAAGTAAGTACAAACTCCCTCATCTTGCATTTCAATACGTCACTTAATGTTTTTGAGTGTGTTTTGGGGGTGGTCGTCGCCCTCCAAGGGGTCGGCCCTAGTAACCCGCGGGTTGTCCAGAGACAGCCCGCGGGTACCTATGCACAAAGTCAAGACTGCGCGCGGGTACCCGTGACTGTCGCCTCTACAGCCCGCGGGTTACCTCCGCGCAATGAAAAAATGGCTTTGCAAGATCTAACCTCCCCCTTTTTTCTTTGTGACTTTTGCAAGATGTATGTTCATTGGAGAGAGAGAGAGCACGAGGCTGCCAATGAGGCAGTGGCTACAGATCCAAATGTGATGGCCGTGTTGATGCAGTGTGGCTTAGTGAAATTCTTTTTGTGTCCATTTATGCGTGCTCAACCAAGGCTGCTGAATGCCATGGTTGACTATTGGCATCCTGATGCTGAGGCCTTTATGATAGAAGGGCAATCCTTGGTGCCCACCACCGAGGACATCTATTTTTTGACGGGCCTCTTGAGGAGAGGGAAACCCGTTAACTTGCAGACGTTTCCTGCGGGGCCGAGCAAAGTCTCGGAGTTGATAGCAGAATATTGCGTGGCTGGGACCAATCAGGGGACTTCCTAGATACCGGTTGGCAGTATCACCAGCCTTACTCTACAGACTATCTTGTCGCTCATTGGGCGAATTACCGGCTCCGCAGCCGTACATCAGGCGTCACGCGCACAGATGAAATGTGCAGTTCAGTGCATGAATGCACAAATATATGACTGGAGTACCACACTGCTAGAGAGCATGAAGAGGAAATTGACTGATTGTCGTCAGCGGACACACAGGAACTTCAGGTTCGGGACAATTTTGTGTTCATTTTTCTTTGAGAGAGTTCCATGCTTCAGTCCTCGGATGACAGTACGATGACATCTGGAGACTTTCCCTGCAGTATGTAGACGGGCAACATTACTGCCTCGACAGGGTGGCGGAAGGACCGTGGAGGCCTTCAACGACGACTTCTTTGCCTAGTTGTCACGGCAGATCCCTTCCATCAAGGACTACCCATACGCGGGGATTGGCTTCTCCAGAGATCCAGCTATACCAGTGCCTCCTGGTGAGGAGCGAGGGGAGATGGGTAAGTCTCCACCTGTACAGTTTTTTTTTTGATTGCATTTGTATATGTAATTTTTATGTCTTTTTAGATATATATCATGTTTTTAGATAACAGAGTTTTTGATGGGTGAACTTTGTGTTGCGTGCAGATGTGGGACCCGTGCGGTCTACCGACTTTGCATGGAACATGCACCGCCCACGGCCAGAGGCCGCAACTGCCGCCGCCAGGGGAGCAGCAGTAGCAGGGAACCCCCCAACAGGAGAGGCTGAGAGGGCTCTTAGGTGGGTTGAGCAGAACTTCACTAAGCTCACTCGCACAGTTCCCATGATAGAAATAGAGGATTTACCGCCCTCTATGCAGACTCATATGGTGGGGTTACCTCGGACATGGGTCCGACTGTTTAGGCATTTGGGCCGAGCTGTATATGATTATAACAGGGCCCATAGGCCCTGAATAGACTTGTAGACTTGATGTGCCTCGAGCACTGATATGTATATATATTTTTTGAGGGCATAAGCCCCAGTGACTCGTTATGGTTCCCATTTTTTGAGGCGCTTGCACCCATCTATGTACTCTAAGGATTTTATGATGTATATATATGGTTTTTATTTCTTTTCTGTGTCTTTATGGATTATGTGTACAAAAATGTATTTACATGTGTTTGATCATGATCTTTTTATGTGTGAGCAAGATGCCAATCTAAAATGTGATTAGCTAGAGTATCCATAATTTGATTTAGAATCCTAGGAACATGAAAATATGTAATATAATCAAAGTTGCGTTCCAAGAGACGTACCCTAAGGAATATTCAGTGTAAAGTAGGATCGTGCACACGGTATATACTGTTTGGCTGTGACACAACCAGTTGAGCGTCTAGATAGACCCGGAGACGAGAGATACCCAATGACAAAGCATCACGAAGCAACTCAATAACTGCGCTATACTCATCAACATTGTTTGTGGTGTCACCTAAGCATATCCCTCCAGACGATAACAACTGACCCTGTGGTGTAAAGATTACCCAAGCTGCGGAGGCAAGCCTCCGCGTGTGTCGACTAGCACCGTCCGCGTACCCAATGAACACCTCGGACTCACTTGACATCTGCCATAGTGACGAAAGATAACATTAATGACATGTCCATGACATGTTTTTCAAAAGAAACGAAAGAAAGTAATAGCACAAAGACTATACATATGTTACAAAAAGTTACCCACAGTGACCCTATGAGTAGTACTTCTTGAGGTAGAGCCCATTTCTAGGCTCCGCCAAAGCATTCCCTTCAAAATCGACCAAACGATAAGCGCCCTTCTTTAAAACCTCCTTAAAATTGAAGGGTCCGAACCACATGGGTTTGAACTTTCCTGCCCCCAGGGAGTCCTTATCTTGGTCATAAACCAGGACAAGGTCACCCTCCGAGAAAACCCGAGGACAAACATACCTATCATATTGACACTTAACCTTATGTTTATGAGCTTCGTTGGCTAGTGCCGCATCACGACGCTGTTCATCAAGCTGCTCTAGGTGTACTAACCGTTCTTCAAGCGGAGAAGTGTCTGGCAATAACTGTACTGCCAATTTCAGAAATGGAATTTGACATTCGATGGGCAAGACTGCCTCCAGCCCGTAAACGAGTTGGAAAGGTGAGAAACCGGTTGCAGTCTTAACTGATGTTCGGTAAGCCCATAATGCTGAGTATAACATCAAATGCCAGTTTGACTTGGCTAAGTTGATGGTTCGTTGTAGCATTGTCTTAAGCGTTTTGTTAACAGCTTCCACCTGCCCATTGGCTTGAGGGTAGTAAGGTGAGGAGTGTTCTTGCCGTAACCCAAGCTTTGACGTTAACTCGGTCATCATTTGATTCTGAAAGTGACTGCCATGGTCAGTGACAATCTCTCTCGGGACGCCGAACCGTGCTATAATCTGGTTAAATAAGAAGAGAGTTGCAGTCTCTCCATCATCTTTGAACGTTGACATAGCTTCGACCCACTTAGTGAAGTAGTCGACAGCTACAATGATATAGCGGTGCCCCCTGGATGACGGGGGGTTGCAAGTAGTGTAATCAATTCCCCACTTAGTGAAGGGACTGACGGTGATAATAGGAAACATGGGAGCTGGATGTGCCCTCATCTTTCGTGAGAAGATTTGGCACAGATGGCACTTCTTGACCGACTCAATGCAATCTTTGATAAGAGTGGGCCAGAAGTAACCTGCTCGTAATATCTTTTGGGCTGTTGCCAACCCGGATAAGTGACCGCCACAAGCTCCTGTATGACAATCATTGAGCACTATGATGGCCTCCTCATGAGTGAGACATCGGCGCAGAATGCAGTCTACACCTCTCCGATACAAAGTATCATTGAGTATGAGATAGTTCTTGGCCTGATGGTGTATCCGCCGACGCTCATCACGAGAAGAAGAGGTAGGACACTTCAAAGTCTGGAGATAGATTAGTATATCTCTGTACCAGGGGTCTTACGATTCAATCAAAAACATATCCCCCCGGATAGGCGATTCCTCAGGCACAACGTCACCTGACTCAACCGGAAGTTCCGAGATAAGTTCTGCGAAGACCAACGACTTTTTGGACTTGGCTGAAACGAAGTATAAGTCGAACTCTTGGAGGATTACCATCCATCTACTGATTTTACCGCCGATAACTCATCATGTCAACATGTACTGGAATGGATTCACGACGGCTATGATGGTGGTCTTGCGAAACAAAACATAGTGACGGAACCATTGAACAACATGAATTGTCGCCAACGCAAGCTTTTCGAGATGGGTATAATTAAGTTCCGGTCCTACAAGGCCTCGGCTCAGGTAATAGATCACGTATTCAGAAAACGAATCATCTTCCTGAACTAAAACCATGCCTATGGTTTACTCTGCGGCAGCCAGATATAAGAGGAAATCCTTGTTATAATTCGATGGCCATAGCAGAGGTGCGGTTGTAAGGGCGTGTTTCAATGCGTCGAAAGAGCACTGCGCGGCTTCGTCCCATAGAAAAGGAACGTCTTTCTTCAGTAAACGCGTGAAACCCTTGGTAATTTCGACATAGTTGGCGATAAAGCGTCGTAAGAAGTTCGCCTTGCCTTGAAGAATTTGAAGTTGTAAAATTGTGCGTGGGGGGGGTAACTGGACTATTGCCTCCACCTTAAGAGGATCGACCATGATCCCCGTTGTTGAAATGATGAAACGTAGCAAACGTCCTGACGTGACGCAAAAGTTGCACTTGTTGGGATTCAAGCGAATCCTGAAGTAGCGACAGCGTTTGAAGATGAGTCTGAGGTGTGTAGGATGATCTTTTCGCTTGCGAGAGCGTGATGCTAAATCATCGAGATAGGCCTCGACTATATGTTTGAGGTCGTGAAACGCAAAAGACATGGCCCGCTGGAAAGTGGCTCCAACATTCTTGAGACCAAAAGGCATTTTTCGATAGGCGAATGTACCCCACGGACAAATCAATGTCGTTTTGTGTTGGTCCTCAGGTTTAATTTGGATTTGGTTATAACCTGAAAAACCATCCATGAACGAAAAGGCTTCACAACCGGTGCATTCATCAATGATCTGGTCGATGAATGGGGTTGGATAATTGTCTTTCGGACATGCCTCATTCAGATCATGGAAATCAGTACAGACACGAATCGTGCCTTGTTTCTTATCGACTGGCATGTGATTTGACACCCATTGAGTCAAGTGAATAGGGTATATGAACCCTGCCTTAAGCAATTTCTCAACTTCAGCTTTGATGGATGCTGCTTTCCTAGGATTAACTGGACGAAGTTTCTATCGAACAGGCTTAGCATCAGGATACGTCCTGATCTCATGTTCAACTATTTTCGGATCGATGCCTGGCATTTCCTCATAAGACCAGGAAAAAACATCGCGGAATTCTTTAAACAGATCTGTATAAATATGAACCTCTTTAGGGGAGCAATCCGCTCCGATGAAGACATTCTCCACAATGTCGGGATTTCGGGAGATATTGATAGGTATCATGGCAGCAATCGTCGCCATATTTCCCTCAGCATAAATATCTTGTGTAGCTAAGAGGTTAATGGGACAAGGCTGATCCCCCGTCATGGTGATAGTGAATTCTCCTGCCTCGATTCGGTGTAACTCTGGGAGGAAATATGATCTGTGATGCAAATCATCCCAAGGTTTGTCCGGACCAGTCATTGCTTCAATTATAGCTTTGTCCGAAGGAAAGACTAAATCTAACGAATCGGTGTCGACAAGAGAATCCTGAGCCTAGATAGGCTCTGGAAGCGGATCCAACTCTTGTGCGGGAGTCGGATCGGGGGTAGCTGAAGCTTGTTGGACTAAAGAGTATGCTACTTCAGTAGCCGACAAGGGCATGGATATGCCAGGGTGCCCTGTCGCATCCATCGTGGCTGATGGGGAAGAAAGAATCCACGGATCCTCAAAGTAAGTCGTGCGGAACGACGAAACATGGAAGATCTCAGCCTTGTGGTGAGTCGATATAAACTTGACATCGCCTTGAGGAGGTGGGTAGTCGAAAGTACCCATCAAATATGGGCACAAACCAAATCCTATGTTAACGACACCGACTTGAGGATTATCTACCATGGGAACCGTGGATGCCCCCAAGGCTGGGTCAGGCCGAGAGAAGGACAACTGATCTATGGTCACTATCCAGCCTTCATGTGGAAACAGGAGGACTTGGAAAATGGTAGCGACCACCGCTTGCATGGCGTAAGTCCAACTACGACCTAACAAGATATTATAGTCGATGGGGGCATCAACTACCTCTACTTTGACGCACACGGTCTTTCCCCCTAACTGCACAGGGAAAGAAGGAATGATGCCATGTGGTCGGAAAGAACGACTGTCGAACGCAGTAAGGAGAGCAGGTGACGGAGAAAACTCGGGCTGACCGATGGCTTTCCAACATGCTAACAACATAACGCAAGTTGATGTGCCCTCGTCGACCACCATGCGGAAGATATTTCGTGTAAAATTTTTCGTGGGGTGAGCCACTACTATCTGAAACGCGACATGGTACGGTAAACGAGGTTTCAAATCAGTCGTATCTAACATGATGGTACCCGGGTTACAAGTCTCAATAGAGCCTAAAGTAGTGAACAAGGCCTTTCGCTGAGCAGGACAACTTTGGAGGACCTCCAAAGTAGACATAGCACAAGGGGTTTGTGATAAATCTTCCACCATAGAGTAGTTCTGGGCAGCCCTTGCATTTGGGTTGTTTGAAGCACACTTGAATGCACTTTTTGGAATGCGTGTCATCGTTTCACATAATGTCTTCTCGATCTGTAGAGGAAGAGATGGGATCTCGGCTTCTTTGCCCTTCTCAGAGGCGCTTGGTTTGCTATAGTCATGCACTCTAGTCGTTATGAAAGCATCACTTTTAACCATATATACGTTCGCAGAAGATGAATTGTTTGGAGGAGGGCAGTTTTCCTGGCTGCCCCCTTTGCCACTCGCAGAGGCTTGAGTTAAATTTTTCCCATGCTGAAAGGGATTAGTCAACACGGCTTGCTGTTGCTGTGTGACAAACTTCTGGGCCTCCGCAAGTCGAGGGCATATATGGGTCGGGTGGTCTTCCGCACATAAGTTGCACGGATACCTCGCCTTCCTCTTTTCCGTGGTGCCCTCGCCAGCATTATCAGTTGGTTTTTTATCCCCCTTACCCCTCTTACGTTGTTTTTTCTTCCCTTCAGGCTGCTAGTTGGCCTTTTGGTTAGTCGTCTGTACAGAGTGTACTTCCGACGTTTGGGTAGGAGGAACAACCAAAGCAGTAGTCTGGATGGCCGCTGAGTGTTGTATAGATAACTACTGCAATTGTTTTGTCAATTGCTCAGCGGGCTTAGTTTGTGCTGAACCAACTATACCATCGGCATGTGGTCCAGCTCTCTGTCTGGTTTTATCTAGAATCGATCTTGGTGCATCCGGCAGGATGTTGTACAATAGACCAGACTGAGAATAGATAAGCTCAAACTGTTGAGCCCTCATGATGGCATCTTCCTCGGAGAACACCCCTGAAGTTGCGACGTCTTTGGATAACTGCAAAACTAAAGACTTAAGGAACCACTCAAGTAGGAATGCTGGTGGGACGAGCACCTTGATAAGACTCTTTCGACGTCGCCACTCTCGAATATGATCCGAGATATGGTCCACTGTCGTCTGTTCGAAATTGGCTAGCAACTCTGTGCTGGCGTCATATCTCACAGGTAACTAGAAATGGTTAAGGAAGGCCATTGCCAGTTCGCCAAAAGAAGAATATCGTGAGCGGTCAAGCTCGATGTACCATTTCGCGGCACTCCCAATAAGAGTGCGTTGAAACAATCACAACTGGACGGAGTCATCTTTCAGTGAGTTAGATGAACACCAGAGATGGAAAGTAGTCACGTGATCACCTGGATCTTCGTTAGGCTTGGCCTCGAACTTTGGAATGTCCGAAGGCAACTTTGTTGGCATAGGAGGCCAACGTGGATCGTGACAGATGGGATCATTTAACAACCATGTCAAATCCGGCAAGTGTAACGTCACCAAGAATGGTAGTTTTGGTTACTGCTGATAGCCTGGATAAAGGAGTCCTGGAGTTTGATTGGCACCAGGTTGCCAGGAAGAGTTTGGTTGCTGGCCGGGGTTCTGGTAGAAACCATGGCCCTGACCAGCGTAAGGGTTTTGCATCTGAGGAGACATCATTGGATGATTCCCCATGAAGGACATAGGATGTTGGGCATTCATCGTGTTTGGTGGAATTTGGGAAGGATTACCCCATGCCGGTCCTAACGGGAGAGGCATAGAAGTCTGTCCGGGGTTCCATTGACTGTGGAAAGAATTACCCCAGATCGGCATTACAGAGGAAGGAACGGATCCTTGTCCTGAGTTCCAAGGTCCTGGTATATGTGCCCCCAGCGCGGGAATAGTACCCTGTGCCGATGTAGACTGTCCAAAAATGGGTGTGCCCCCAGCTGGGAAAGCAGCGGATGCGAAAGTGTTATTACCAAACGTCCCATTCCAAACAAATGGTGATGAACCTACCGGCTGAGTTTGCGCAGGTGATCCTTGACTCGCTGCTCCAAAAGGACTTGTGTGTGTAGGCTGCCCGACGGAATGCTGATGCAGACCACCAAGCGAAGGGGATGAAGGAGGGATGTGACCTCCAGCGTAAGGAAACGCATTGAAAGGGGCAGGAATGCCCCCAAGTTGACCTTGCAGGGGAGCGTTAGAGCTCCTTGCCCCCAGACCCAAAGTCTGTAAAGTGGAGTAAGTGAGTACAGGGCTTGTACCCGAACTAGGCATACCGTATGAAAACGGAGCGCCTATCACACTAGGTGTGTAAGGAGGTGTGGTTGCCGCGATAGATGGGGTCGGTCCACTGTGTGACGTAGTTGCGGCCGAGACCGTGGTGGCCCGAACCGCCGACAAAGGCAAGTTAGGAGAAGCTTCTCCTGTGGTAGCAACAGTGATGGGAATGGAAGAGTTCCCGGAGGAAGTAGCAGCGTCTGTTGCCATAGTTGTATGTGGCACTGACAGGAATTCGGTAAATTGGACTGGTACAATAACCGGTGTCCAGATATCAGTGTTGGAGGTTTCAACCAATCCAATATTGGCAATCGATTCCTCGGGAAGTTGTTCGGGCTCAAAAGCCCCGGTTGCTTCTAAAGACCCTTGATGGTCCAACTTCCGCCTCGGTGGTGGCAGGGGTGGCTCCAGTATAACCAGCGACAGGCCCAGAAGCCTTCGTGACCGGCGGAGCTCTGAATCCTCCACTGTGTGAGAAGATTCACGACACGCTAAGGTATTCTACACAAACAAACAGTAACACTCGCTAAAAGAAATCCCCTAGAAGATAAATCAAACAAGCACTAAACTAGTTGGAAGAACAGTTACAACAACCAACACTAGAGAAAATTACCGGTGCAAGTGAAACTCGAATACGGAAGCACCCTTCGGGTATACTCTGCAAAGCATGGCCCGATGTTTGTCCTAGGTACCGCGGTATACCCCCGCAGTCACCCGTGTATTTTCCTAGAAAAGATTGGCAACTAGTTTACCAGGACGTGAACAATTATCAGGCGGGTACAGTCGATAGTCGGGTAGACCACAATGAGCAGGGTATCAAGCCAGAAACCTGTCAAGGGTATCGAGAGAAAATGGTCCGGAAGATAACTGAGGACCTCGAACGGATTCGAGACCCACGAAGCTCCGTGGCAAATGCAAACGACGGAATCCCTTAACAAATCCTCGATATGTGTTCTCCACAATGCTCGGTCCAGCTTTGGAGGGGTTATCTCCGCTACCTTTCCTTACGCGACCTCGTGTTTAGCCCATGTGTTAGAGGGGGGTCCTGAATAAATTTCCGTAACTGGATTTCTACACTCCCTATTGACAGACTCCAATGTTTGGTTTGGGTGGCCTTGGAGAATTTACTCTCCAACCTATTCCAAGGCCCTAGTCCTGAGCTAGTGTATGCACCCTATAAACAAAAAGTCTACTTGATTTTAATTAGCGTTGATTTTAATGGGATTTTTAAGTCACAAGGTACGAAAGTGAAACTGATGGTGTGTAAAAAGACTCAAAGCAAAATGAACAAGAAATGCTTGGAAACAAACTTTTACAAACAATGCAAAAACCAACAACTTTTCAACAAGAAAGACTTCATTTCTTTTCAAATTTACTAAGATCTCATGCAATAAATATAAAGGACTTTGGCTCAGATCTGCGAGCTACTTATACTTGAAATGCACTGCAAAAACTTATGCAAAAAGACTTCTTTCCTAGCTACTAATGCAACAACAGAATCTTCAAATCAAGAAGAAAATGAAACAAGAAATTTTATTTTTTTTATTGCAAAATAATGCAACAAGGAAAAATGATGACAAGAACAAAACCAAGAGAATGAAAAGAAAACTCTGGCTTAAAGCGCAGATCGAAAAAATAATCAGAGCACAAAAGGTGAAAAAAGGAATCAAGACAGCACCGATTCTAACACTTGCCTAAAAACCATAAAACAACAAATTTTTCTTTTTGTCTTTTCTTATCAAAACATCAACTAAGTAAAACACCAGCTAAGGATATGAGTCCCTAACTCACTGGCTGTGCACCCTAGACTCCACACCCTGAGAGGAACACTTCTCGCCATAGGAGGGGATGACTGCCCCACCCAGGCTGAAAGGCAACCTGACAGGCCCGCGACTGTCACTGAGACAACACACGTTCAACCGCGTGCTGAGCTATAACAGCACGCGGGTACCCGCGCTCAGAACTGAAACATCCCACGGGTATGTCTAAAATCTAAGAAAAAATCAAACACAGGCAGCCCAGACCTAAAAGAGGCCTCTGGTATTGACAACCAGGGTCTCCTAAAGTCTTGGATGCTTCTACTTTAAAAGAAAAAGAAAAAAATTGCAAAAAGAAAACAAATGCAAAGAATAATCAACACAATAAGGCAGACTGAAAGAAAGACAGTAAACCAATCAAGACCCAGACAGGATCTAGAAAGCCCCCTGAGAAGGTAAACTTCTGACAGGGAAGAGGAGACTGCCTCTTAAGCTTCCTGGGCTCTACACGCTACTGAAACCACCACAACAAGCGTTCAAACGCGGGCTGTAGAAAGTTAGGGCGTGGGTTACACGCAGGCAGGGCTTCTGCAGGCCGCGGGTACCTCTGTGTGTCCCGAGAATAAAAATCAAGCAACAGTCAAGGAAAAACTGGTATTGATAACCAGGTTCCCTGCTAGCTTTTGACCTAACAGAAAACAAAAACAACAAAGAAAACAGAAACTGAACTTCTTTGAACTACCCAAAAGACCTCTAACCAAATCCGGAAACCCTAAGAGTAAATGTCCCCAGTGGAGTTGCCAATTCTGTTGTTGGGAAATTATACCCTACGGACTAACAAGCTAGGGTTTAAACTTGCATGCAGATCATGACCCTTAAGAAATTACTTTTAACCTTCTACCCCAAAACTAAAACCCTTTTTCACATGCACACATGGGAAGAACCCACTAACCTTTTTATCGACGATATGTGTAGATCCCCCGTTGAGCTTTATCCCATTGCTTCTGCTGCTCCTTCGACAAAGCGATCCTGCAATCAAGACAAAACTACACATGCATGCTATTGTTCTACTAGAGGATTAGAGATTAAACATAAATCAAATGAAACACATAAGACTCGTGCATTTGGGACGGGAAAAGTATCTTTTTATTAATCTCAAGATGAACCAACTTACAATGATTATAGAGACCGGCCACCGTTCCTTGATCCTGATCCTGGGCTCCTCCTCTTCTTTGTCCTCCAACTGCTTTGCTTGAATTCTCCTAAAGCTTGAGGAAAGGCTAAAGGGTTGGGACAAAATGGATTCGACAATTGGGAAGAGTTTCTTTGCTATGATTTTCCTCTTTTTGAATAGTACCCCTACCCCTTCTTTTATAGGCTAGAAGGAGCTAGGGTTTTAGACGAACTCTCGGCCATGCATGGCTAGGAGTTCCAGTTAACTGACCCAAAGCTTTTCATCCCGGCGGAAACTTTCCTGATTTTTTGCTTTGTTAGGTAAACGCGGGTTGTAGTGGGCTAGCCCGCGTTCCAACACGTGCAGTAGAAGGTCAGCAAGCGTTCCAATGCCCTCAGTATTAGGTTAGGGCATGGGTTTCTTATTGTAAGTGGTTTTTCAGGATTTTATTCAGCATGGCTTTGGCAAGGAAGAGACATGAGTTGGCCTGATGCCAGGTAAGCCTGTGTGGTGCATTTTAGGGTTATAACACATATAAAAACCTTAGGAAAAGTACTCAACGCCTTGAGAAAGAGATAATTTCAGATAATAAGCCTCTTCGAGGGGGAAACCTCCTTTTACCCCACTTAAATGTTCAAGTACAAGATGATGAAAAATGAAAATGTCTTTTTGGTATATATAGGAGACTAGAAGGTATAATTACAACTAATGGCCTAAATCCGACATAAATAAAATAACATTACTAATATAATATGCCCCAATTAAGGGGTAATGAGCCAATATTAGGGCTTAACAGGGTTCCATTGAAACCCAATTCTACACGTTAATGGAAAATCCAATTGGATTTTGGAGGAAAAAATATATTTGAATGCTCCACTGGCCAAAGGAAAAATTTCAGTGATGTTACAAAATGGTATCAAATCATGGTTATAATGTTTAATTATTTGGGAATGCTAAGGAAACATACATT
>ML825105.1:0-14455 GCA_009831015.1 Picea engelmannii | reverse complement strand
CAAACAATTTTCTGATATTCAAGAGATGAGAGAAATTTTTTGCTCCATAAATCAGAGAATTATATTAATAAAAAATGAATATACATGAGCAACCATCCTCAAAAATAAGAGAGGAGGTGAATATATAGAATTTCCAACATAGAAATTCTAGTCAAAAAAGGCTAGAAATAACTATAATAGGTTTCATAAGCTAAGGGAGACCACATAGTTCGACCTAGACCACTAAAGATACATTTAAAACACTCATTAATGTCCACAAGAGTCAATTGATGCACATAGGCTCTCTTAATCTCACTTAACTGACAAGAGAAGCAGTTCCAACTCACTTAACTGACCTGAAATAGTAGTTACTAATAATAGTAATGACGGAAATCATTAATTAAGGAATAAATATATCACTCAAAGAGGAGGTGCGAATTCCCCAATAATAGATGAGTTTTTCATGGGGGAGGTGGAATAAATCAAGAATAAATCAAGAAAAATCAAGAAAATCAAGAACCGGGAGTTGAGTCTTGATCTAAAATTAGCAATTTTCCCTAAAATCTAGGGATGAGGCACCCTTCTTCGCTATGTGGCCAAATTAGGTGAAATAAAGTGTAAATGAATGTATTAAACAATATCTAGGAGTCTAATCTAGGTATAAACTAATTTAAGTTAGGATTATGCTCCAACACCCCCCCTTAAGCCTAACTATAATGACAAAAAATTTGAGTCCCGACAACTTGGCCATTTTAGGTACTCATTACATAAAATAATTCCTCATGAAAAGAGGAAAGAGGGAAAACCTCATGGGAAACCACCCCCCCCCAAAAAAAAAGAGGAAAAAAATGTTGAGTGGCCAAAAGTGACCTACTTAGTTGTCTCCACCACTCCAAGCATAACTCTCAGTTCTGAAAATTTCTTTTCAGTGAAGGACTTGGTGAAGAAGTCTACAACCTCAGAGTGTGACTTTGGATCTGAAAAAAGTGAAATATAGAAATTTATGGGAAACAAAGGTTATGTGGCATCCAGGGCTTGAGGAGCCCCAAAAAACTGTGATCTAGTCCTTCTTGTATCTGCAAGATCACCGACTAGTTCACCCGCATCTTGCAGGGTTTTCTTTGCCCAAGTTGGAAACTGAGTTGGAACATCCATGACATGATTCTCATCCTCTGTATCATACCTTAAATTCCACTCTTATGGCTGTTCTAAATTTCTCAAAGAATTTTCTGACTCCTCCTCATCAGTGACAACAAGCGGTTCCTCGGCAGGGTCTTCTGAAAAATCATGCAGTGATTCTTCTTCAAACTTCACACTTCGAGCTAGAATGAACTTTTCAGTGTGAGAGTCCAGAAATATATATCCTTTGACACCTTTAGGATATCCAAAAAATATGAATTCAACACTTTGAGGCTCCAAATCCTTCTTCTTATCTATCGGAATGTGAGCCCATGCTCGTGAACCAAAAATACGAAAGTGCGACACTTTTGGTTTCTTACGAGTCCAACATTCAAAAGGAGTGGTGCCTTTGATTGATTTATGAGGAAATTGGTTCTAAATGTATTCTTCACAATTAATAGCTTCAGCCCATAGCTTGGGAGCTAATGATTTCGACTGTAGCATACAATTTTCCATATATTTTAAGGACCGGTTTTTCCTCTCCGCAACACCGTTCTGTTGTGGTGTATATGGCACTGTGTGTTGTAGTTGTATACTGATTGAAGGCTATGGGAATGGGACCGTAATGTCACTTTGAATCATCCCAAGAGGTTAATAATCTCTCTGTGCCTTCCCTTTTTCAAACTTTTTCTCTGGATGCTTGCCAAGAATGCATCCTTGGCATACACCGCTTGTGAATTTAATCGCTCGCAATCCTTCTACCATGTTTTCCTTGCTGAGTTCATGCAAGTACCTATAGTTTAGATGGACAAATATTTCATGCCATAACCTGCTGATATCATTAGATTGTGATAGAAATACAATTCTAATAGATTTAGGAACAAAGTGGGAGAAGAAATACAAACGAGAACCGTGATCTGCAATTCCATGTGCAAGCTGTGAGCCTGTGAAAATGTCAGTAATCACTGCAGAGTCCGTAGTGAACTCCACCTTCCTTCCAGAGATAGAATGAGTGATATGATATATTGAGAGAATATTTTCATACAGTGAGGGTACATGAAACACATTTTTGAAGCAGCCCCCTTCAAGATCAACAATTCCTTCTCCGCACACCTTTGCGGGTGTGGCATCTCCCAAGTAAATTGGGGATCTGGTGCTTTCTTCGATGGAGGAAAATTCATATTTTGATGCACACATATGGTTCGATGCACTTGAATCAAGGATCTGAGATGATGGAGTGGATGTGACAGCCATTAAATCATGACCATCTCATGCTCTCCCTCCCATTATGTTATCATCTTTCTTCTTTACATTTTCGGGCACCGTGAGATTGTGTTGTTGCAATTGCTTAGCCATCTCATCGATAGTCTTCCTCATGCAATTTTCTTCAGGATGAAAACCTTTGGAACAGTAGCTGAAAAGTTTTCTTTCCTTCTTCTTATTCTTACCCTTAGGCTCAGAAGAGTTCTCTGAAGATTGTGCGAATCTCTCCTTCTTCGATTCAGGAAATTTACCCGTTCCTTTTTCCTTGTCTTTTCCACTGCTCTTTGGACCATCAGTAGCCGCAAGTGATTGGTTCTTGGAACACTTGATGGCACCCATTTCGACTAACTTAGCTTTCTCTTGAGTCATTTCTGCAATGAAATCATTCAATGGAGGCATTTTCCATTTTTCCTAAGTCAATTTAGATGCTTGAAAAGATGACACAAATACGGAATATTCAGAGCCTAGTTTCGAGAGAATTGAAAGGATGAGTTGTTCTTCCCCTTTCGTGACTCCACATGCATTAAGTTAAATGAGGAGGGATTTGAACTTGGTGAAGAATTCTTGTAGGTTTCTGAAATGAATTGGACTTAGGGATATTAGTTCATTCTCCAGTTGATGCACTCTCATTTCATCCTGCTTGCCGAATAGTCCTTCCAATGTGGTCTAGACCACATCGGGAGTAGTGACTCCACTGACATGAAAGAGGAGATATCTAGAAATTTATAGGCATATTATCCCAATTGATTCATCTAATTTATTTAAATACTTTATCTTCTCTGTTGTAGCAGTCGGTTCTTTCTTCGTTCCCATTGTTACCCTGCAAAGCCCTTTGCTTCGGAGGAGAAGAGAGATCTTTGTCTTCCATTCGAAGTAATTGAAAGGATTTAGAATGGGTTTTGTGGGCTGGGAGAGACAATCCATTTCTTCTTTCTGCACCTCCTGATGATCTATACCTGCAAATAAAACTGTGTACAATTCACTAGATTCAATCTAGCTCTGATACCATGTAGAATTCTTGCAGAAACCCCGATAGATCTAGAATTCTAGTTAAATTGAACACAAACAATTTGATGATATTCAAGAGATGAGAGAAAGTTTTTTCTCCATAAATCAGAGAATTATATTAATCAAAAATGAATATACATGAGAAACCATCCTCAAAAAGAAGAGAGGAGGTGAATATATAGAATTTCCAACATAGAAATTCTAGTCAAAAAAAGCTAGAAATAGCTATAATAGGTGTCATAAGCTAAGGGAGACCACATAGTTCGACCTATACCACTAAATATACATTACACACACTCATTAATGTCCATAATATTCAAGTGATGCGCATAGGCTCACTTAAGCTCACTTAACTGACAAGAGAAGCAGTTCCAACTCACTTAACTGACCCGAAATAGTAGTTACTAATAATAGTAACGGAAAAAATCATTAATTAAGGAATAAATATCTCACTCAAAGAGGAGGTGTGCATTCCCCAATAATAGATGAGTTTTTCATGGGGGAGTTGGAATAAATCAAGGATAAATCAAGAAAAATCAAGAAAATCAAGAATCGGGAGTTGAGTCTTGATCTAAAATTAGCAGTTTTCCCTAAAATCTAGGGATGAGGTGCCCTTCTTCTCTATGTGGCCAAATTAGGTGAAATAAAGTGTAAATGAATGTATTAACAAATATCTAGGAGTCTAATCTAGGTATAAACTAATGTAAGTTAGGATTATGCTCCAACAATTCCAAGGGAAGATGAAGTCTTGTGATGATTTGTTCTAGGGTTTTTCTTTGAAGATCATCTCAGAATTTTTGATATAACTTATTTTATAGAACAATTAATATAATGAAACTTGAAGGTGTTTTAGAAGAGATAGTGAAGAATATTGGTTATGAATTTAGGTCGACTCATTATAGGTTTGGAGTTATACTCAGTGGAAGTTGAGGTTTTTAAAATTAGGGTTTTTTTCTTCATAACAAGTCATATTTCCATTTTGGTTATAGATTTTTTAGGGATGATTCAAGGATATAAATTTTGAGTAATTTTAGAGAATATATTGAAGAATATTTGGTACAAGTTTCAGATACTGTTTCATTACAAGTCTGAAGTTATACTTGTTGTAAGTTAGGGTTTGTGACTAATCCAGAAACTAGTCCCAAACATGTGTTCGAGATAAAACGGTTATACATTAAGCTTGGTAGGTATAAATTGAATTCCACTTGTTGCATTATAAGGGTAAAAAATACTAATATATTAGGTCTAAGTTTAATAATTAGAAACATAAAATTGAGCTCATAGTGAATCTTACAAGTTTGCATATTTGAGGTACAATTCTAAGCCATTTTGTATGTAGATTTAAGAAGTGATTTGGGGATTTTATTTAAAGGTTGATTTCATCTTGTATAATCATTTAATATATTCCAATGGGATTGGTGTATCCTTCTAGTAGGTTTTGGAAAATGAATGGAGTGGATGCTTTCTTCAGGTTGGTGCTTGTAAAATATTGAAACTACTTAAGAAAAGTTTTTGTGGTTTTCTCCTAGTTGGGTTTCCACATAAAAATATGTGTGAAATGCGTATGAGCTTATGTGATGATGAATGGAATGATTAATGGTTAATGTTTATGTAGATATTGAAGGTTAAAATTGTTGAAATAACTCTATACTAATTTACCCCCCCACCTCTCAGTATTCTTGAATATTCTAACATGAACAAGAAGTATAATCAATAGGGGATTACGAAAGATGACTATTTCACTTACTGTGATGGATTTCTCTCTTGTGTTATATTCTTTCTAAGTTTCCTTTTGTAATACCCTTCGTTGGAATTTTGTGACCAATTGAAACTAACCCTACTTGATCTGGTTCCATTATTTTGGTTAAGTCATTTTTAAAGCAATTTTCAGTATAATCCCTCATTGGCGCAACCAATATTTATTATGTTACTTTTATATAAAATAATTCACTTTCCATATCTCTCAATTCAATTTAAATTTGGTCTAATGTATCTTCAATATATTCATTCATATACACATAACTGGATAACCAACTTTCCACTTCCAGTTCTGAATATTTGATCAAACTATTGAATCTCTCAGTTGATGCAGCTTTTAATAATTCCACCTTTTCTTCAAATTTGTCCTTAGACATAAGAATATAATTTAACACAAATTTTGGGTATTTAAATTCTCTGATGATTTCATCAAAATCTAACTCAATCAATTTTAAATATGATTCAACCCCCTTGACACTTATGGTGTCACAATTAACCAATATTTATTTTAAACGCTTAATTAGTTTTATCCAGCATGCTTTGAGTTGATTTATATGGACTCAAGAAGGAAAGTCCTCCTATTTTATTTTATACTCACTCATGCTTGAAACATTCATGACAAAGTTAGAAACATCCCCTTTATAAAATTCCTCATTGTTTTCAAGGTCTCCCTGAAGATATTGTCTCAAATTTGTAGTTCTTGACCCCAAAGAAACAAAGTTATTTTCCAATTCCCATGCCTAAAGAATGAGAGACATTATTTTCTTAATGTTTTCTCCAACATATCTTCTAACAGAAGAAAGTAAGTTTGATGTTCCTCTTAATCTTGAGTTGGATTATGGTGTTCCATCATAGCTCTTCCAGGGATGCATTGTAGCAATTGGGATAGAAAATATGGGTGGAGGTGTCAAAGATCTCTCCAATTCTTTGATTCTTTATTTTAAGGCGACGTTTTAATTTTCAATTTCATTAAGATACATCTTTAAATCTTCACATGTGGCTTCATGAATCTATAAAATTTTAGACGGTGGAACTCCATTAAGGTCAAGTTTTGAACTTGATTTTCCTTGAACTTTTTTGTTATTTGAATGAACTTTTTCGAATACTTATTTCTTTAAACCTTCGTCGGACAATGAACTGTGAAAAGTTAGGGATTCTTACTCAAATAAGATTTGTTCCTGTGTAGCTAATTTTTCCACGTCTTTTTTTTTTTCTTGAACTCTATGTTCTTCATTAAGAAATTCGATATCTTCAATGTTCACATCCAGGTCCATGTTGTCAAGAACAATATCACCTTCAGGTGCACCTTCATTTCCTCCTTCTCCACTTGTTTGTACTTTTCTTTTACTGGTCACTGGGAGTTTATGAGGCCTTTCAATA
Source organism: Picea engelmannii (assembly GCA_009831015.1). Classification (NCBI taxonomy): domain Eukaryota; kingdom Viridiplantae; phylum Streptophyta; class Pinopsida; order Pinales; family Pinaceae; genus Picea; species Picea engelmannii. The sequence continues at coordinate 7,948 of ML825105.1, read as the reverse complement.
CTTCCCTTAGGAGGGTTATGATCTTCTCCATCATTGGAATTGTCCCATGAATATTTCCTTTATTGTTGTGTTGTTGACTAATATATTTGTTTTGGTAGGTTATTTTTCTATGAAACATTAGGAGACCAAGTACTCCTTTCATTAACAACTTTTCCCCGTTGTCTATGTTTTTCAGTGGTGCTAACAACAGTTTCAATATCCTCTTGTTTCTTTTCAATAGATAGTTACTGAGGGTTCTGGCTACCATCTTCCTCTTCTCTGAATAGGAATGTATTGGTAAATTAAATACTATAGCCAAAAAATATCATATGATTCATAAATAGTTGATTAGGTACAAACCCTTTGATTTCGTCTTCTAACTTTAATTTAAATTGATCAAATTGCACCGAAAACTCACGAATATTTACAATGTGTCTCAATGTTATTCCCAATTCTCCACAGAAAAGGAATAAATTGGTTTCTTTCATGGAATAAATGGGCCCACAATATGTATTCTCTGTACACTTCTACAACAAATATCTTTTCTGATACATAATATTGGATATATGAAGGTATTTCCTGAGAACAATAAACTCTGATAATACTCAAGTTCTACATTACTTCAAAGCTTCCTTTTTTATGTAGAAAGGTTGTTGCTTCTAAATATAGTCTTGTTGTCCCTTGACAAGGTTTTGAGGAAACATTGGTCGTGTTTGACCACTTTTGGGACTTCGACAAGCTGGTCGAAGATGGACCGCCCAGGTGGAGCGAAGATGCCGGAATCTCACGTATTTTGTGAGCTTGTGGACCCAACAAAGGGTTTTAGGGTTTATGTAATGGGTTATGGGATGTAGTCCCATGGGTTTACCCATATTTATGCCTCTTTGTAAATGTATAAATAAGTAGCTAAGCGATGTAGTAAAGTGGGTGTAAGTAGCTATGTGCTAAGTAGAATCTTAGTGCAAGCAATGTAAGAAGCAGATTGATAAGGATTGATTGGATATGTGCATAATATGTTGGCTTATAGAAAGAGGTTAAAATTTGATTTGTGTAGACAAACTGTGTAAAGTAAGTCTCTGTTCTAGTAAGGAGTTGGCTCTGTGCTAGTAAGGAGTTGGCTCTGTGCCTTGGCCTTGTGCCTTGATCTCGCGCGTTGCACATAGATCTCCTGTCCTTGGCAGAGTTGGATTTGTGGATTTGTCCACAGGAGTAGATGAATGTAAGAATATTGAAGACTAATAAAGAAGAAGAAGAAGTTGGTGGGTGTAGCCCCACACTGGGGTGAACCACGTATATCCTGTGTCTGATGTTCTTTGTGCGATGTTGTTTATGTGTTTATCTGCGTAGTGTTATTGTTATAATGTATGATGAATGGATCTAATGTTGTTGCTTAGTGATTAAAGATGAATGAATGCTAGATCTGAGATAATTCTATGTGCTAAGTGTGAAAGTACTTGATCTTTGTTGGCACCAGGTCGAAGGGGAAAGAAGAACAATCATGGGAAAGAAAGCATGCAGAAAACTAAAGTAACAACTGGAAAAAGAACAACACGCGCACATGCAAGAAAGCGTGCACAAAGGAAAGAAACAGCTGGAGGAGGAACAACACGCATATGGGAGAAAGACCTAATGTAAGAGGGGTTAGGGTTTTGGTGATATTCTGTAAAAGGCTGAAGATCTAGAAATGTATAAATATAGATACAAAAGTATCGTATAAGAGGATTTGCTAGTAGTTGTTAGTAGTTCTCTTAATTTTTTAGTTGTATGAACCAATTTTGTAAGCTGTTGAGAAAAGGAGATATAAGGGAAGGCAGATCTGAGGATTAGACCATAGGTTGTGGAGCCTGGTGCGATCTAGTTTGTCTCACATAGATCTTACCCAGTTTTGTGGAGAATTGTAAGCACGAGGCACCGAAAATACAGAACTATCATAATACAAGAGCCAAGAGCCAAATCTATGTGGACGTAGCCTAGGAAGGGGTGAACCACGGTAATCCTCATGTAATGTGTTAAATGTATGCATGTCTCTTCTTCCTTTCAACAATTAACGGTTAATATTGATGAATGAGTTAATACATTGTGATGAATTTGTTTATACTTTTCTTAAATTAAACTGTGGGATATACGTATGCGAATCCAAGGAATAAGTAGTTTCCCTTATAGCTCACGGTATATGGCCTTAATCAAGAAACCCCTATCCCCTACTCTGTCCTAGGCTGTAAACACCTGAGTCTTACAACCACCCATTTAAAGCTATCTCGAGTGAGACTGTGCAACGCCTTCTAGGTGTTGTGTTGCCTTCTAGTTTACCAGGAGGGCTGATAGTCTTAGAGGCTTTGTTGGAACCCCAAATGACATGAACCCTGGGTCAATAACTCAGATAACTCGAGAAGGGAATTGATAACCAACAAATGGTTCTGTTGCTGTGTTAAGAGGAACAAGAAAGGACTGAGTAGATGAGATGGAATGAATAAGAACCGAAGGAGCGGAACAAAAGAGCAATGAGCCGTTAGAAGGGGATGTTGAGACCTTGGAACCCCATGAGAGAAGAAATCGAGGGATGGTTGAGAACTAAAGATCTAGAGTTTGCATGGAAAAATAATAGAAACACCAGGATCACACAACGTAAATACCTGGATAAATACATATTTACGGATTTACACAAAGTCTTTTTCTATGATTTTCCGCATCTACTACAGGAGTGAATCTTAAGGTTAAAGGATATCCACACGATGAATCAGATTTGACATCTAGATTTGAATCTAGTACAGATCCAATAGTTGCAGCAGGTAAACAACAAATTCACCCGTGCAATCGACTTTTGGCTTGACAATATTGTGGCGGGCTTTATTACAGAATTTGCAGTAGACACAGCAAAATCATACAACACAGCCGAGCAAGAGTTCCTACGAGGACCTAGAGGAAGGTACATTCAATCACTATATACTTCTATCAAGATACTGCTATATAAAAAAGGTGTAATGACAATGGAATCAGACAACAAGAATTCCCTGCATGCATGGGGGAAGGGGGGAAGCACTGACAGATAGAGGAGGAATGGAAGGAGGGAAAGATATAGAGAATAAGGAGGAGGAACCCTTGGACCCAATCTTGATGGATGATGACCAAATCAAGTGGATCTTGGCATCATCAGGAATGACGTGTAGCGGAGCACCCTACCAATATAAGGTGAATACCAAGAAGAGAGTCGTAGCCGAGAGGGAGGGCTTGGCCAGTGATGAGGAAGAGGTAGAGGATCTCCGGGCTGTGGATAAAATTGAGGAAATCCTACATGCCGCATATGAGAGGAAAACAAGAGGCCTAATAAAAGGAGGAGAAGACAACCATCCCTTCAATATTAATGTCAGTGTGGAACCCATAAACCCATGTGCAACCAATACACCAAAGAGAACACCACCGTTTAGACAACCAAAGTTCAGAGGAAGTCTGACAGTAGGAAGTACATATACACAAAGGGAAACAACTAGAGGAGCCATATCAGGTAACCTTAGTCAAGTATATACACCACACGGAGGAGGGAGTAGCTCAGTATTTGGAATGGCAGGACATGATCCTACTATTAGATTACCAGAGTTTCGAGGGGAAGTAGCAGAAGACCCTGAGAAGCATATGTTAATTTGCAAAAATATCTGGGAAGCAAAGAAAATTACTGATGAAGACACCAAACTTGCACAGCTAGCGATTACGCTAAGAGACCAAGCACTAGACTGGTACATGAGTCTAGACACGAACAATGTTCCCAGAAAAACAAGGACACTAGATGACATTAAGAAACTATTGATAAATGAGTTCCAGAATCTGAGATCAGAATATAAATACATGAATGAGATGATTGAAATAAGACAGAAACCAGGAGAATTGGTATGGGAGATTGATCAAAGATTCAAGCGATTAAAAGGAAAGTTAAAATACCTTATGACTGATATGCAACACTGACACCTTTTTTTCAACTCACTACTCCCACACTTAAAATATCCATTATGACAATAGAAGTTTCATATGCAAGAAGAGGCTCTAAAGGCGGCCTTGCAATTGAAAGAGAATCAATACCAGCAGATGGACCTGGATATCAAAGAACTGAAGGAGGATCTGAAGAAATTAACATTTCAGTTGAACCAGAATAAGAACAAGGACAAACAAGAAGTCGTTTGGTGCACTACTTGTAGGACAGAAGGACACCATAAGAATGAATTCCCAACATTCACACAGTATATGGTGACAGGGATTCCAAACCCACTACCACAGGGAGGATTATGGTGTGAAATATGCAAGAAACTGGGTCACAACCCTTACCACTGCACGATGATGCAAAAATACCAAACAGTCCCAAAGAACTCATATTGCACCTTTTGCAAGTCAGTCGGCCATGACGACAAATATTGCAGAACTATGGAGTTGATGTAGGAAATAACATCAGACGCATACAAGGTACGGGCATAAATGATGACTGGGCAGGCAGCACCGCAGTTCAATCAAGCCCCAACACCATACAACACTGCACAACAATAGTATAATACTGCGCCGCAACCTTACAATAACGCGCAACCATAGTGCAACCCAGCACAGCCCTAGTACAATACCACGCAGTATAATTAGGGACCACAGTATAACCCACCGCGAGGTGACCACGCATCTTATAGAGGAACAAGACGAGCTAGAGGAGGTTTCAGACGCGACAGAGGACCTGTTACATGTCACAATTGCTAGCAACCATGACATTATGCACGGGAGTGTCCACTGCCACCAACGACTTGTATGTATTTCCATGCATCGGACCATGATACGGTGGAATGTCCGACATTACTTGTAAAGATCCAGGAAAAAGGAACCAAAATAACCAGAATGTTAAGTGGATTTCAGCTGAAGCAAGGGATGACGGACAAAACATCAACATAGTCACTCAAGGAGGAATGAAAATAGGAAATGACGCAGTTCAACAAGAACCAGCACATAACCAATGGGTAAAGAAGAACACTGACCCCAAGAAGCAATTCGACACGCATAAGGAGAAGGAGATTTTTACAAAAGCCCGACAAGAATTCCAAAAGGAGAACGTTGTGCTGACTACACAACAGAGCAAGGAAGCTCCAGAATATGAAATGTAACCATCACTGGACCATACCAACAGAATACAACCCAAGGAACAAGTAAGTACGATCAAATACTTTTTGCAATCATTCATCAAAATGTTAAGTGATCCTTCATCTGTCAAAATATTGCAAAACATCCTAGGAAAATGTAGTAGCGAGATGGAACAAAAGCCAGAATTGAAAACTGTCAACCACCTACACACAAGAAGAAGAACAAGTAGGGAATTTAGACTAAATTCTAACATTGGGGATTTCAATATGAGAGATATTATACTAGATTTAATATCTGAAGTGAATGTACTACCAAAAGATACATGGAAATGCATGGGAGAACCTACATTGGGATACTCAACTATTCAATTAAATCTAGAAAATCAACATAGAGTCCTACCCATAGATAGAATGAAAGGCGTGACAGTAGATCTAGATGGTGTGCGCACTAAGGAAGACTTTGAAGTCATCGAAATAGTAGATGGAACAACACCTTACCCGATGCTACTTGGTCTGGATTGGACGTTCAATAACCAGGCCATAATCAACTTAAAAACCATAAAAATGACATTTGAGTTGGGGGACTATAGGGTCATAGCCCCGCTCAATCCATCAGAAGGCGAGAGGTTTGTAGAACCCACTTGTCTAGATTTATAAGAGATCGTCCAGTTGTACAAAAGAACTATGCGCGATGCAGACTACATAAACCCAACTACAGATGGGGTACTCAGTTGGTGGAGCATTACTTCATGTGTAACAGACTCAGACACCAGGTTAGAAAACTGGCAGCAAAGACTACATTAAGTATCCATGAGAAGGTTTGTTAGAATAGACCACGTAGTATGGTGGATTGGCACATAAATCAGAGAACCACCCAGTTTTCACGGGCTAAATGATTTGGAAACTTTCTTGACACAATATGAAGATGAAGTATTAGAAAACCATATACTTCTATCACTAGATTTAGAATTAAAGGCCACACCCGCAATATGGTGGGGTGCACACAAAGAAACTATCACAGATTGGTACCAATGTAAGCAATTATTGTGCATAAGGTTCGGCACAGAATAGACAGGTAACAAATAATAGAAATATGACAGACTAGGAACACCAGCAGAACACTTGGAGGATTGTAAAACGTTGTGGAAAATGACACCACCGGAGGAATGGTCTCACCACTTCATTCATACTTTAGAGGGCATACCATTGAATTGGTATACGAACCAGGAAATGCGTAAAGAAACCAAGACATGGGCGACACTCCAACAGAACTTTACAGTCACTTTCTCATTCGAGCATGAGAAACCCAACATGGATGCGGCCCTGAAATGGATAAGAAATGTCATATTCATTAAAGAATCAGAAGTAGTAGCTATCACAGAGGTACAACACCGAAATAAGTAGACAACCAAGGATCTATTGTCATGCTACCATGTATAGGAGGAAGCAACGAAGGGATATGATCTACGCGATATTCAGATTGAAGAAGTCGAAGGCAAGAGAGATGTGGAAGGACCACCCTTAGAGTCAGAGGTCATCTCTGCGCCAATCAAGATAAATAAGGTTAACATAGGGACCATCGAGCAACACAAAATGGTCAGTATTGGAGATTAACGGGACGAACAGACACTAGAAAGTATCACACAATTGTTGCACAAATACAACGACCTTTTTCCCACAAGCTTTATAGATATGAAAGGCATAGCCGAAGAATTAGGAGAAATGGAGATACCACTTAGACCTGATGCAAGACCCATTAAAAAATGACCATATAGATTGAATCCCATATATAAACAGAAATTTAAAGATGAGATCGATAGGATGCTAGAGGTTGACATCATCGAACCAGTCGAAGAATCAGAATGGATAAGCCTGATGGTAGTACAGGACAAGAAACAGGGAAGAGGGATCGGGATATGCATCGAATTGAGGAAGTTGAATGATGCATGCCTCCACAACCCATTCCCCACATCGTTCACAAAAGAAGTACTCGAGAACATAGGAGGCCATGAAGCCTACTCATTCACTGATGGATTCTTAGGATATCATCAGATTAAGATAGCACAGGAGGATAGACCCAATACCACGTTCGCGATAGAACGGGGATCTTATCAATATACAGTCATGTCATTCAGACTGAAGAATGAACCTACGATATTTTCTAGAGTGGTCATCGCAGAATTTAAGGAATTCATCCACCAATCTCGAAGTATACCTGGATGATTGGATGGTCTATAGCCTGTTGAAAAACCATGTGGAAGTTTTACGACTAATGCTAGAATGATGCAGACAATGTCAGATATCATTGAATATCAAGAAATGCATATTTGGAACACCATTTTGGATACTATTGGGACACATAGTATGAAAATAGGGATTGCTAGTGGATCCAACCAAAATCGCAGTCATTGTTAATCTAATAGCACCAAAAATAGTCCGCCAACTAAGAGAAAAATTAGGACATACAAGATATTACAGGAAATTCATCAAAGGTTATGCACAGATTACAATGCCAATGGAAAAAATGTTAAGGAAGGATACAAAGTATCAATGGAATGATGAGTGCCAACACAGTCTGGATACCCTAAAGGAAAAGATGGTCACTGCACCAATATTGGTATTTCCAGATTGGGAAAAGACATTCCATGTACATGTAGATGCATCGGCGATAGCACTTGGAGCTATCTTGGCACAACCAGGAGCAAGAGACTTGGATCACCCGATAGAATTCACAAGAAGAAACTTATCAAATTCAGAACAGAATTATAACACGACAGAAAGAGAAGGCCTAGCTATAGTTTATGCACTACAAAAATACAAACATTACCTATTAGGAAAACACTTTAAGATGTTTACAGATCACTCAG
>ML825104.1:66445-81103 GCA_009831015.1 Picea engelmannii | reverse complement strand
ATGGATGTTAAATATGCCTTCTTGCACAGATATTTGCAAGAAGAAATCTACTTGGAACAACCTCCTGGATGTGTCCAGAATGACTCTAGCCTTTTTTGTCGCCTTAAGAAATCTCTTTATGGTATTAAGCAAGCTCCCCGAACTTGGTATGCCAAAATGGACAGCTTTCTTATTGACACCGGATTCTATAGATTCAATTATGATCTTAATGTCTATACCAAGAAAGTAGGAAGCCATATCATCATCCTTGTCCTTTATGTTGATGACCTTATCCTTACTGGTAGTGACTCAAAACTTTTAAACCATGTGAAAATCAGCCTTAAGAAGAAATTTGAAATGACAGACTTAGGCTTTTGGCAGTATTTCCTTGGCCTCCAATTTTTGCAAACCAATGAAGGATTTTTTCTTTCCCAGTCTAAGTATGCTTGTGACCTTCTTCATCGCTTTAATATGGACGATTGTAAACTAGCCCCTTCTCCCTTCCAGTGTGGAGTCAAGCTTGTTGCCACCTGTACTTCCCTCGAAGTTGATGCCACCCTGTACCGTCAGTTTGTTGGTAACCTCTTATACTTGACTCGTACACATCCTGGTCTTTCCTTTGATGTTGGTCTTGTTGCTCGATATATTTAGACACTTAGGAGTTAGTTAAGATCTACTTGGTCTAATGTGTCATTAGGTAAAAGTGTATTTCTTAGTGTGTTTCTTTATTATGCATTAGTATGCATTTGTAGTTAGGACCTCTGATGGTCATGATATGTTCCCAGCATAGAGTTATCCGACGGTTCATATTCTCCTCGATCTTAACAGTGATTGATCTATGGCTTAGCACCCGATTGGTTCATGATCTCTATTTAAAGAGCATGGAGGGTTATTTTCCGATGATCGATTGTGAGAAACTGTCTTGTAAAATCTCTCTTTAATATTTTTCTTTTGCATTAATAAACTTCTCCAAGTGGCCGCGTTGGTTGGGGTCGTGGATGTTTTCCCGTAGGGGTTTTACCACTTCAAAAAATTGATGTGTTGATCTTTGATCTAGTTGTGTGAGTGGTTACTGAAGGTGTTCATCCTCTGTTGGAATACATGTGTTGTTGAACAAGTTATACATATGGAACTTATCCTTCAAGTGCATATTTTCTTCTTGAAGTTGAGTATTGATCCCTTGCAGGTCTTTCAACTTTTTTTTTCTTTACCCATGCTAGATTTTCAAATTTATGGAAACTACATCATTGTTAGGGATTCAACATAGCTCTAATACCATATGATCTATAAACATGGGACTTATGTCCCACTTGCTTCATCGACACAAATACTTTGAATAATTAATTTTATTATCTTTGTTTCTCTAACTTATGTAGAGATCTATGTTTTGTGAATGGCTACATGGCCTTTATTCTCGGTTTGGTTTTGATTGCAACTACACTTTAGTATTATATGTATGGCCTATCTAGTGTAACATGCACACATCAACCAACTGATAACATAATAGTAATCATGCCAATAAAAACCAAGACTTCGCAAATACTTTATCTTTGGTGCAACTCATTTGCACATTGATATCTAATTGAAGTGAATATATTAAGGTGATCAAGATGATCAAGACTGATTATACTTCTTTGATCATTGTATGGGCATGAAAGCTATGCTCGATCTTGGTTATTTCTTTGGTACCATGGGTCAATGATAAGCATCAACAACTTCGAGTGACTCTACTTTTATTACCAATGATAGATCAACCTTTGTTGTGTTAAGATAATAATGCACAGTCTCTAGACTTTTTTCCAAACAAAATGAACAATGATACTATCTTGTTATGTCATATTTGGACAACCAAGAATTCATCTCAATGAACCAATACAAGGAAATGCTCATCGATATGTTTATATTCTTGCGAGTAATGGTAGTGTCATGAATCAAGATTTCTTCGATAAATATAATTTAACACACAATTTCCACACAAAGGAATGACATACCTCATGCCAAATTCTCTTGTATGTATATTCAACTCCCTTCAACTTGAATACCAATTCAACCACACATGTATGAGTTGGAAACTAAACAAATGACATATATGAAATGGCTATGGATTAATACACATAATAAAAGGCTTTATTATGTAAACCATGTTTGTAATAAAACTCAACTCAATGGACTCGATGCATGTGCTTTCAATGGTCTACTTGAAATAGAAATTGGCTTATGCCTCTTTAATTACTCTTTCAATTGTAATTCAAGGATGATAATGGTTGAGCTATGGTTCTTCCTACGGTCTCATTCCCACACCCCATGAAAAAATCCAACACAAAACTAAATAGCAATATTTATATACCACTCCAACACTTTATAAAAAGGTGAAATCGTCAATAAGAATGCCAACCCAAAAGGCATCATAAGTTTCCCACTCCCATTAACATTTGTATGAGATGAAAGTTAAATAATCACATGAGAATTTGTTTTATCAAAAGATGGTTAATGAGACAAATACACCAATGCCAAAGCATTCAATAAATAATAATTAAATAGAATTGAAGCTCTAAGTATGTGGAAAGAATTTGACACTCAAATATAAGAGACAAAACAACAATTACATCCATTCATATGCACGCAAAGGAAGGGTGACCCCCAGGAAGGAAGAGGTTACTTGTGCACTAGGTGATCCGTAAAATATGGACTTATAGCCCACTCACTTCACCAACATGGATCCTTACAGAATTTAAAAACAGAAAATCACGTCTTTGTCTTAGCTCTGCTCTTAGGCTTGTACAAAGCTCTCTATCTTCAAAAAGGCTACTAGGCCTATGTTATTGATGAATTCTAAGTGCAAGCTCCTATGAAAACCTCTATATTCATTGTCCTTTAGCAAGTGCGTGATGATGATATGTTGGTTGGCTCTGTGGCTTAAGTGTTTGGTTGTCGTAAGAAAAGACTTCTTGCGTTATGAATGGCTACACGGTCTTTGTTCTCGAGGTAGCTTGCACATGAAAATCAAATAACAATATAAATAATAAATGAGATTCTAAGTGAAAAATACAACCAAGTAAATTTGCAATTGGTAAGTGTATGCTCTAGCAACCAATTGATTGATTAGTTTGCTCAGTGTAGCGGTCATCAAGTCATTAGGAGGGATGAAAGAGTCACACCACCATAAAGAGAGTGAAAGCACTAGAACCATGCCCCTTGTATGATGGGAATGTGCATGTCTCGGAACCTAGATCTTGAGGAGACACCACTACATTGCCAACAAACTTATAAGTACCAAGGGCCATGCCATTTTTCTTGTAGTAATTGATAAAAAAAAATAAGAATCCTGAGTTAAAACCATATCCCTCAAATTACAAATATAGCATATCAAATGAGCATTATTGAGCATACAAGTCTATATCAAATATGAAACAACCCTATGTAACTTATATTATTTTTGGTGCGTCAACCTAGAAGAGACGACTACAATGTACAGGGAAACTTCAACAAGTCAAAGGTTTTCATGATTTACTAATGGACTAGCCAACAAAGAAGTTAATTTTTGAATATTTGTTGATTCTCATGTATTTAAAATGCCTATAAACTAATTACAATGCCCACACACTAATCAAAACATCCAACCACTAGTTAAAATTCCCATCCACTGATCAAAATATCCAACCACTAATTAAAATGCCTAGCCATTGTTTAAAATGTCTAGCCACTAATTAAAATGCCTAGCCATTGTTTAAAATGTCTAGCCACTAATTAAAATGCCCAACAATTTATTAGAATGCCCAAGCAAGTGGGAATCGACCCATGCAAGTGGGAAAACGTCCTAGGGACTTGCAAAACATCTCGGGCAAGTGGAAAACATCCCAAGCAATTGCAAAATGACCCATGCAATTTGAAAATGTCCCAAGCAATTGCAAAATGACCCGTATAATTGGAAAACAACCAAGCAAATTGAATTTGACCAAGAGAAAATACCAATGACCTTAAGAGACAAGAATGTATATAATTTAGAGGTCAAATTAGGAACCAAGCTAATAAATTTCAATAACCACTTAATGGAAACCCTAGACCTCAATTCTTAAGGTAAATCCAATGATGGGCATCACAAAGTTGTTGGCTTCATAGAAAATGCATGGGAAGGGATTTGTGAGTGTTGATAAGATGAACACAATGGTTAATTTGCCATTTTCCTCAGGAATTCAATTGCAAACAACATTAAAACATATGAGAATCAAAACATTATCCCATAAGTGAAGCAAGTATAAATTATAGCTTAACATAAGGAATTCACACAAAGAGAAATATCCAAGTCATTCAAGACACAATGGGCATGATATTTACCTTGGAAACCCAAATGGGAAAACCAACTTCAAATGGGGCTCAGTTCTTCATTCTGACAATTTCTCGTTACATTGCTTCCATGACTCTCTATGCCTTCTCTCCTATTTTATTTTATTTTTATTTCATTTAATTCTTCTTTTTTTCCTCTCACATTTGTCTCATTCAAATTTTACATAGTTTAGATAACCTTCATAAATTGTTGAATTGTCTTGCAGGTACTAATTCTTACCCATTCATTGGTTCGGATCCATTTTAGATCACTGGGTGTATAGCCTCTACAACGCATGTACAACCCCCAAGCACACACAATCAACTTGTATGATTCGTGGAGAGATTGTTGGGGATGAGTATGGCATCTAGGATGTTTGTATGCAACAATAGATCCTTTGGAAAATAAGATTATGGCCTGTAGCAGCCATGGAAAGAAAGAAAGAGGTTCTCCTCCACCCAAACCCCCTCTAATAGTCAATAAACAAAGAAAACTAGAATTTGAAACTCTCTACAATAGTGAAACAACCATATAATGGTGTGTCCACATATCTCTAATCTCATAAATAAACCAATGGTGGAGGAAATAGAGACATTAAAATTCATCTTAGACAAATGGGGAGTGAAATGATGAGATAATTCCTTAAGCATAGTTGAAAGATGAACTCTTACACCATTATAAATTACTAGGAAACCATTAACATGGAGTAGCAACCATTAATACATAGTATCTTCCATTAAAAACATCGACAACAATAAAAAATGGAGAAGGGCAATATATCCAACATATATAAGAGATTCTCACTACACATAACATCAATCACATAATGGATATAGTGATTTATTTTGGGGAAACCTAAAGGAAAAAGAAACCCTAACATCGAATGGTTTGCTAAGTCATATTTCGATAATCAGGTTTACAATGTAGTCAAATGACTTTATGTGCATCCTCCTCTCCTTGGTCGACAAATATCCAAAAATCCCTTTGAAAGTGAAATTACAAGAAGAAATAAGGAGAGGTGGGGTAATGGAAATGCCAATAGACCTATCTTTTTTATTTCCCATTGTCTTTCTCTCCTATTTTCATTTTTTATTTTTATTTAATCTTTTATTTTTCCTCTTATTTGTCTTATTTAACCTTACACTGCATTGTATTTTATCTATTTTTTTTATCTTCATCAATTTCTAACTTACATTTAGGTACTAACTCTTACCACCTTTGTGTTGGTTCGCATCCATTTAAGATCGCACCTCCCCATTAAGAGGCTTTTTGGTATCAAAAATCTTTTAGGAAACCAATTTGGACCAATGTATCTTCTGTCTACTTCTTAGGAACATGGCTCTAACTCTAGCTCCTAAATATAAATTTGACTTTGGCTTTGGCTCTGGTTCTATTTCTTGGATTGCTTGTTCCCACAAGGTATAAGTCTGCTCATTAACTCTCAGCTTCGAGCAATCTCCATATTTGAACTCTACAATCATAATTATTTCCCATCTCTCTTAAACTTGGAGATGGTCCATCTTGGTAGTCAATGAAGCCAAGTCAAATTATAGTCTATGTTTGTTCAGTGAGATCCTGGGAGCTATGCCATCATGCAACAACTCCACAAAAGGAACTATGGTATATCGTCTTCTACTAGGATCAATTACATCCCAACATCGCAACAACTCTATGTTGTGGGAATCTACTTACCAATGCTCTAACTTTGCAACAACATCACTTGAATGCCCTCCTTAGTGTGCAATCATAACTCCTTCTTCTACTCAAACATTTGATGATTCCTACACATGTATGGATGTAGGTGACAACCATCAATAGACTACAATATTGAGGGTGAGGGAGTGCCTCAAGATTTGCATGGTAAAAGGACAAGGGAATGTCATTGACTTCCATGTAGAAATATTCAATACATCTTCAAGAAGGGAATCTTCTTCTAGAAAATCACATGCAACAATCAGATTGAGGTTACCCTTGGCATCAACTTAATGTCGACCTTGTTGGTTTTGTTGACCTACATTACTGCTATGACCCTATAGACAACTTCTTCTCCTTGGACTGGAAATGCAGGCATCTCATCACCCAAACATTCGGCGAATCCTACATATATATGGCTATATGTGACAATCATCAATCAACTATAGCCTCTATGGTAATGGAATTCCTCGATATTTGTACAATACAAGGACAATGGAATGTCACTGACTTCCTTGCACTAATCTTTGATACATCTTTGAGAATGGAATCTTCTTCTAGAAGATTGCAAGTAAAAATTGGATTGGGGTTACCCTTGCCATCAACTCGTTATCCACGTTGTTGGTGTTGTTGTGCTCCAGTACTGTTGTGACCCTTTAAAAACCTTCTTCTCCTTGGGCTGGAGATGTTTGAAACACATTATTCTCTTCAATATTCACTCTCTACACTCTTCTCTTGGTTGCACGATTGTCGAAGTGAAGCTTTGTATGGAATTGCCAACACTTTGCTTCCCAATAGTTACTCAACTTATAGTGGTGGTAAAATTTCTTGTTGCTATTGTATGGACTACTTGACATGCTCTTTTTTTCCCTGTGCCTCTACATTTGTTGTTGTATTGGGGAATTTGTCTTTCCATTCTTCCTCTAAAACCATTTAGGCTCGGCTTGTGGCTTGGTTCTCCCAACAAGATGCATCATGATGGCCTTTCTTCCCACAAAATGAGCATGCCTATGAGTACCAATACTTGGAAACGTTATGGCCTTTCTTCCTACAACAATGACAAATAAGAGATGTCTTACCTAATGGATACCTCTTGGTCTTATTCTTCTTGTTCTTGGTGATTTTCTTTCCACTTCTTCTAAATGATGGTGCAAGTTGAGTCTTTGAGATCTTCTCATCAGTATAATTCTACAATTTGTCACAAGAATGTTGAAGTGGTAGTGTATTGCCACTTTCATTTGTCGCTACTCTTTCTCTTGGTGAGTAAACCAACTCTTCCATGGCCTTTTCCTTTAAAAATATGATCTTGGAGTTCGTGTCCTTTTCCTCCCTACCATCGAAACCTAGGCCTTCATACTTGACCCTCTGTTAAGCTACAATGGGGTTTAGGATCCCTTGTCTTCTCTTGCCTAGCCCTTGCCTATCGTAGCCCATATGCCTTAGTATCTTGGAACCAATGTCTCTAGTATGCTTTTGAAATTCACTAAAAGGTTCTTGAGAAATGTCTAAGGAACGTGAGCTTACCAAAGTTGTCTCAGTCACGGTGTTGGCTTCGGTACTGGAAATTGAAGATAGCTATGCTTCTCTATGCTCTTGGATAGTTTCTTGTAGCTTTGTCAATTCTTCCTCCTGCTCCATCAACTATTTTTGCAGTCAATTCATCATTTGAGTGAGCATGTCCTCCTTCCAACCATCCATCTAGATGACCTTCTCTCCCAAATGCATAAGCTACACTCTGTGCATGTCCCAGTTTTCCATGAATATAATGAGGAAGCCTTGACATTCATCAAATTGGCTCCTTAGAAATGGCAATAGCCTTGTTGAGGTCTCAAGGTTCTTCTCCATCTCTTCCATCCATCAATTATACATCTAGACCTTCTCCTTCAAGTGATTTTTCTCTTATTGAAGTTGAACATTAATGGTTAGTGGGTCTTCCAACCTTTCTCTATTTTATTTACCCATGCTAGGCCTACAAAGTTTTGGTAGTTGTGGCACTATCAAGGATTCAACCTATCTCTTATACAATATCATCCATAAACAAGGGACTTATACCATGTTACCACACAATCTAGCACTAAGTGCAAAGCATTCACAAGACACCAAGACAAGTGGAACATGGAAGATATCACCATTGTCACCTAGGCAACAACTTCCCCATATTTAGTGAAGGAATAGTATCTAACACAAGGGAGGCTTCCCTAGTAGCCTCCAAGAATACCTAAGCGAGACACAATCAAGAATAGGCCCCCATGGGGTGACTACTCACACTACCATCTAGATAAGGATAAGCAAAGCAATAAATAGGTGGTGGATAAAGACAATTTTCATATTTAAAGTGTTGAGGACTCAAGCCAAACAGAGAGGATTTCCAAGTCAAGTATGAGTTCAATGGGTCCCCAAAACACTAGAAATAAAGAAAAGGTCTAAGGTTGAAAAAAAACTTGCAAGAAATATGTGAAATAATAACAGTAAATAAATTATTACAACACTAAAATAAAGTATCTCTAATAGTATAGAGATTATTTCAGTAGTGAAATATGTAACTTTCAATAGTAGTACAATTATTACAATAGTAAAACAATCAATTTTCAACAGTAAAATGAATTATTACAGCAATAAATAAAAGATTGCAGCAATAGAAATAATATCCCTTTGATCATGAAATGATCCAATAAATAAGATGGTTAAATACTAGGTTAAAATAGGGTTTTATATTCCAACAAAATAAAAAAATTAAACAGTAAAAATCAGCCCTAAAGCCCAAAACATTTTTCCTTACATGGTTGTTATAACACTCCAGAAAATTAAATTAGGGTTTTAACAATGTAGTTTAGGTCAATAGTATGCCTAAACACCCTAGACGTCTTGGTTCTTATGGCTAGAAATATTTTTTGTAGCAAATAAACCCTAACCTTAACCCTAAAGTAGTAAAATTCAACAACAATGATTGACTATTATGGAGAAGAAGACTAGTGCCTATTATTTTTGGCATATGGGGTCAAAAAGAGATTCTTATTTGGGAGAATGAAGTGGATTATTTTAGGGTGAAGCTTAGAGGTTGTCCACTACTAACCCTAGGCAGTCCTCCTATAATATTAAGGGATGATACAAGGGAATATGCCTCCATTAGTGAACCTTCCAAGGATTTTGACAAGAGGATTTGTTCAAGAATGATCCAAGAGGGTGAAGAACCACCACTAGAGAAACAACATCAATAAAAAAATGCATTCATAAACATCACCATAAGATGAAAAGAGAAAAACTTACTCAAAACATATTCCATCTATCAAAACCCTAATTTCCATATCATCCAAGTAGTAGTAGAAGATCCACAACCATAACTCCCAAAAAAGTCGCCCTAGTTAACCATCCATAATATTCTTCACGAAAGAGAACAAGTAGAAGTAGACAATAGTGATAAATCTCTGCAAGTAGCAATGTTTTACAAAATGAGAAATGATTATCTATTTATATGAGAGAACTAAGTGAAAATTTTCCATGAAAGGGTGCAAATTTTCATCTCAAGAGGTGCCTGGTCATCTAAATGGTGTGACATATGATCAAAAGGTGCCAAGAATCCCCAAAATGTCACATCAAGGTGCTCCATGCCTCCAAGGGGTGTGATGTTTAATCAAAAGTTTTCATATCATCACCAAGAATCCCTAAACATCACACCAAGGTGCCCCAAACGTTACATCAAAGTGCCCCATCATCAAAAGGTGCAACGTCTCGTCTTCAAAGTGAAACATCCCATCATGAAAGGGTGTTATCATCTATGGAAAAGTGGCACATCATCTCTCCTAATGCAATGTCCTTCAGCAAGGGTTCAATGTCCTCCATAGAAAGTGCAGCATCCCATCAAGCCATAATCATCATGCATGCAATCTCCCATCATCAATGAGCTCAAGTTCATGCCCATGTGTGCTAGGGTTTCTTGTGAATAGATCCATGTGATCAAAACCCCTAATGTTCTCTTAGGTGTGCCAAACAACCTCTCTCAAGTGGTGGGGACAACCTTCATAAAAGTGGGGTAGTAACCTTTCAACATCCTTCAAAGGATCCAAGTGTCAACCAAGCATGTGAAATCATCATCTAAGGAGGGGCTCATGTGGTCCAAGATGAATAATGAAGATTGGAGGCAAGGTACACAATCCAAACAAAACATATAAAATGAGTCATGTTAATACAAAAAAGATTAGATATATCTCACAGAATATCTTCATCAAACTTCACACTAGCTTACAAAGTTATACAATTTTCCAAGTCTAGGTATTGGAGGGTCATTATTACCCCCTATTAGGTATGCTAGTACCTATACCAAGAGGTATGTCCCAAGGAACCCATCAAGGAGTATGTGTAATGGTAGTGGTATGGATTGGGGTTTACTTCATGGGGTAGATGTCATTGACATGAAAGATCATGTATATTAGTCATCCTGGTGAGTTCCTTTATAGTGGGAGCACTTGGGAAATGAGGTACCCTTTTCTTGGCAATGTATCTTTCAAAACCCCTATTTGCCTTTTTCGTTATAGCTTTAACCTTTTTTGGCTTTTGACATTTGATTTTATAAGTCCTTTCATAAGATATTTATTCATTGCATAGGACATGTGATGATGGCCTCTTAGAGAGGGCGTAGAGCTCATGCTTCTTTTTGTTTCTTGGCTTTTAATACTTTGTTTTTCTTGTTTGTTTATTTGCCCCACATTTTGAATTGGGGATTTTACTCTTTCTATATCACTTTTATTATAAAGTTGCATCAACCTTGAGTTTTCAAGCCCCTTCTTCTCAAGGGATTATGAAGCACATACCTTTTTGGGATACATGTAACAACCAATCCAAGAGAAAGGACAACAAATAGGTGATAGATGAAATGTGTTATTCATGGTAAGAGATATGGACACGTTACCCCCATTAAGGTCCTCCAGTAGTAAAACTTTTCCCAAGAGTGAAAACACTTGACTAGAAAATGATAATGACCACCAAGGAGAGACAAGGAAAAAAGCATAACTCCAAAGCATCGTGATTCATTATCCAAATCAACACATGATCTCCATTTTTTCCCTCAAGTATTAATATTATCACTCGATATGAAGTGTTAGAATGATGTACCTGAGTATGTAATGCACCATGCCATATGAGTGAGTTGAACTAAGAATATAATGAAGGCACCTGTGGGAAAATGTTTGTGGAGAGTCTTGAATGGCATCATTAGAGTTTTGGTTTGGAATGTGGATCATGCAGAAAAAAATATCCTCTAGTTACCCCTATAAGTGAGGGGGTAACATAGCCCACTCACTTCACCAACACAAATACTTTTCAAAATTAACTTTTTTATCTTTGTTTCTCTAACTTATGCAGAGATCTATATTCTCTAAATGGATACAAAGCTTCTATTCTCGTTTCATTTTGGAGTGCAAATAGTCCTTGGGATCATAGGTATGGCCCGCTCTCTGGTGTAACTTGCACACATCAACCAACTAATAACACAATAATAATTAGGCCAATAAAAACCAAGACTCTGCAAATACTTTGTCACTGAGAACTTTGCTTTGGTGCAACTCCTTTGCATGTTGATATCCAATTGAACTGGATATGTCAAGATGATCAAGGTTGAGACTATGATTCTTTGATCATTGTATGGGCATGAAGGCTCTGCTCAAGATTGGTTACCATTTAGGAATTGTTACCACCCAAATTAGCACCCTTGCAATTAGAGCCCCAGTTGTGGTACTAAGGACGTAAGCACACTTGGGTAATACACCATTGTCACCTTGGTACCTTTCCCCTTCACCTTAGGCCAGCTCCTAGAATCCAAGGGGGGTATCCCAATCTGAGTGAAGAAAACCTTTCAAATAAGTGATTCTCCTGCGAAATATTCACTTCAATAAACAACACCTCGATATGTGATTAGATGGACCAGTTCAAATAAGTGATAAGATGCCTTAAAGAATATTGAATATAAACAAGGGCACAAACCACCCCAATATAAAGAGGGATAGGAGCTAATTATTATGTTCTTATTATGAAATAAGAGACAGCTTCCACATTAAATACAAACTAGAATTGATAAACTAAAAGCTCAATTGATATGTAATCATGAACTTTGCATAAACTCGTAAAAAGGGATGGTGAATCCCCTTAGGGTTTCACCAAGATAATCTTCCAATAAAAGATAGATTCAATTAAAAATGAGGAGATTAACTTCACAACTAGATATGTTAGATGAGCTTGAAAAACAATCTAGAAATGAAGTATAGACTAGGAGAGGGCTAGAATACACCTTTGAAGAACCAAACCCTAACCTTTAGGGTTTCACCAAATCTTATTTCTAATGCAGTAAATTAATTTACAGATTTGAGGAACTCCTTAAATCAACCCACAATATGTTAAAAAAATAATTTATGGACAACGAGGGAGGGCCAATTTGCCTTCTTAGGGATATAGATTAATAATGAAGCATAAACCCTTATACAAGATGTCTAGAAAGTAAGATATAACATTAACCATTCACTCGATGATAAATGTGTATTTTTGTATGATTTTTCTTTTTAATAATTTTTGGGATTTTTGTATTTTGTAAAACAAGAAAGAAATAATTTTGATTTTGTGATTTTTGTGGTTGGTTGTTGGGAGTTAGACTTAGTGCCTTTTCTCCACTTATGGCTTTATGGGGTCAAGAAGCATGCCCCTCTAAGAATTGGTTATCCAAGACTTATGGATTAAAATGAGAGACTAGAACCTTAGGGAAAAATAGTCTCTTGTCTAATCAAGACAAATCATGAAAACCAAGGCCCTACAATAAGGGTTTCCCCAAGGGAAGAGCCTTAACCAACAAGATCAACTATAACTTGAATATAATGTTTAAAACCCTTGCCAAGGAACCAAGAGGAAAAACAAAGCTATGGATTAAGTACTTACTCAAGTTAACAAGAGAAGAATGATGGAACAAACCCTAGAACATCTCATCTCCAAGTAGTTAAGTAAATCCTCAAATAGATTGATCTTGTTAGCTTTGTAGTAGACTTGAACATTCACAATAATATATTTGATGAACTGATAAAAATAACCTAGAAAGAGAGAGCTCCAAGAATTGACACCAAAACCTCCAAGAAAGATCTTCTATTAATGGCTTGTAAAAATGATATCCAACCATTCATGACAATTTGGAATGAGAGGAGAGCCTCTATTTATAGAGGAGGCTTCTACATCCTGCTCATTCATTATTAATTCTTTTTTTTTAGATTTAGCCTAGGAGACTAAGAAAGGATACATGTCATCCACATAAAGAAGGAGACTAAGTCAACACAAAATCAAATGATGACACGTGTACATAAAAACCTCATGCAAGAGGAACATCCCACAAAAAATGGGGCCGATTTTATCTCTTAGCACAACGTTCCACAAAAGAGTGATGTGGAGGCCTCAAAACAAGGTAAGGTATCCTCCCAAGCAAGTAAGGCTCCAACATTCCTCTCCTCCAAGTAGAACAACCTCATGAAAACATGGAGAATCACCTCAAAAGTGGACAACCTCCTCATAATGTGCTCAAGGAATCATCAAGAGTAGTCTCCAAAGCATGAACAAACCCTCCAATCAAGCAAAAGTGCTCCACGGGGCAAGGAAGAACAATCTCTATGTCAAATCATCACCCTAATAAACCACACGGTTGTCATAAACCCCACATGTGTGGGTCGACCTTCAAATCAAGTGGAAAACACCTCCAAAAATGGTGAAGAAGAGGAATGTTATAGGATCTCCAATGTGGCATGTGTAGAGGATGTCCATGTGTGCAAAAGTAGCCCAAATGTGCATCGGAGGAAGTGACTAATTCCTCAGAATATGTGTACTACCTCGAGAACTATGACATCACCTCGAGAGATGTGAAACCAAGTGAACATGTGTAGAATCAGCTCTGATAATAGATGGTCGAAGTGTGATGAATACATAAGAGAGGGAACCATGCTTAGGAATCCAATAAGTATGTTATACATAGGTGTGACAACCTTTACAAAGAACAACACTTGTACATCATATATAAAGGGGTAAGGAGATTGTGTAGCTCCCATGGATCATGTGTCCTAGTAGATCCACCCCAAGATGGTAGCATACCTAACCCAAATCATAAATGACCAACATGGTGAGATTTACCAACACCAAGGGGCAGTCGACTGTAGCCATAAAAGAAAAAGCAAATCTTGAAAAGGGGACTAAAAGGACGGGCCATGGCCAACCACATGGGGGTTTGGAAATACTACATAATCCCCCTACCAATATGATCCAGGTGGATATCGGTGGCCACCCACCTTTTCCAAATGGCTCAAAACAGTTTTCTGGCCATTTTGGCAATTTACTATTTTTAGCAGGTTTTAACTTTCGGGGCCATTTTGAGGGTCCAAATGAAGGTTTTTCGAGATCGAGGTTCTCATTTATAGCTAAAGGCATGATTGAGCCCCCAAAATGAATCTCCTCGACAATACCTTTCCAACGAGCTATCACACGCCTAAAACGGAGATCGTATGTAAAAGTTACGACCCCGGGAAGTTGATGCACCAACTTACCCAAACGGGGCCCACATGACTTTTGGCACTTCATCTCCTAGGGTTAGGTTTTTGGATGTCTAGGACTTTTGGCATTCCCGTTTATTGTAAAAGGGCCTTCAGAGC
>ML825104.1:14976-63151 GCA_009831015.1 Picea engelmannii | reverse complement strand
GATTGAAAATACAACCACACTTTTGTCTCATCATGGTACAATAATGCACATAATCTACTCATATGATGGTCCACATATGGTGAAAAAATGTAGGGTACACTAAGTTGAATCTAAGGTGTAGGAGGTACCAATGGCCAATAATAACCATCAACAAGTTCAAGTTGATTTGCTTCTATTTCCAATAATAGATCAACCTCTGTCATGTTAAGATAAGATGCATAGTCTCTAGAATTGTTTCCAAACAAAATGAACAATGCTACTAGCTTGATATGCCATGTTTGAACAATCAGAACTAAACTCAATGAATCGTAAGAAGGAAATGATCATCAATATATTTACATTCTTCCAAGTAAAAACAATGTCATGAATCAAGATTTCTTCAATAAATAGAATTTAGCACACAATGCCAATGCAAGGGAATGACATATCTCGTACCAAGCTATCCTATTGTTGGAGCTGCATTTTTCGACTAGTTTTAAGCGTAATTCTTGCAATCAAAGGTTGGTCATTTAAGTTGTCTTTTACTTCGTGACCTTTGCCCTTTGAAAATCCCAGTAGTCTTGATATGCAAAGTGGCGAGGGCCGTTGTACTCCTAATATCATTTCCTTTTAACCATGAACAAGCTTTTTCACTTTTCCTTACCTCGGGATATCGCGTTTCGGGAGTTACAAGTCACACTGTTTCTAAGCCCCGATGCACGAAGTCGCGAGATAACCTTGAAAGTTTACCCAGGTTAGCGCCGAGAGTAAAGTTCCTTAAACCTTAGTTAAGCACTGTCGGTATTTCGTGTCTCGGCGTTTGCCCTCCCCAAAAGTCTCACCGTCATAACTCTGATAGGCGAAATCGCGAAACGTTCGCGCAAGTTACCCGGGTTAATGTCAAGGGTGAATAGCTTTTAACCATAGTTAAAATCTGTCGGGATTTCGCAACTTGGCATACGTTTCTCCCAAAAACTATACCTTCGAAGCCCCGAATCGCGAAGTCGCGATATTACTTAAATATAAATTAATTAAATACTTAATCTGGTTTACCTTCTAGCTTAACTAGATCACATCATCGCGAGCTTAGAATTTCGCGACTCGGCATACGCTCCTCCCGGGAATTTTACCTTCGAAGTCCTGAGTCGCGAAGTCGCGATATTAACTAAACATGATTAATCAAACACTTAATCCAGACTACGTTTTCGTTTAACTAGATCGCATCATCGCGATCTCGGGTTTTAGGGGCTCGAAAGGTTAGAGTGAAAACTCTCGATACGGCGAACGCCGAAAGGTTGATTAAAGTTTAAGAAAACTTGATTAAATAAACTAGCCAGCTTAATCAGTGTTTAATACAAGTAATAATATGCACAGTCAACGAGGTAAATTTAAATGTTCCTTGCGTCAACTTGTGTCACGAACCGTCGAAATTTATGGCATTAATTGGAAATGAGGCGAAGCGACAAGTAAGGATATGGTTTTTATTGCTAAATCTGTCTCTAAAAATGATTTGACCGTTCTGTTCATAAGGACATTGAGGTTTTAAATGGTCGAAGATATAGATCTTTTTCTTTCTGTTCTGTTCATAAAGCTCATTTCTATTGTGCGCAGAGAAGCTTTTCTCAGCAGGCTGATTTCTGTATGTATACACATTTTATTGCAGGAGAGCTAAGTCACAATCCTCTGTCATGGCCCCATGAAAAGCATCCAAGACAAGTGATGAGATTTCAAGACAAGGCTCTGATAATGTTTCTGATACTTCACCACGAAGCGTTGATTCTGTCAGAACCTGGTCATACATCTCTGAGGTTCTGCAGTCCGATTTGGTGAACTGTTCAGATGATTCCAGTGACAACGAGAAGGATGACTTGGCTACCAAATACAAGATCGTCGTCCAAGCAAATATGCATAAAGTAGCGGCCAGGCCACGTCTTCTTCCTTACTATGATATGATTCGATGGGCACTATACCATGTAGATATCCCGACCAGAACCATCATCAATGACCAGAAGGTCACTGTTGGGACCTTTAGACCAGAACACTTACAGGCGATGTACAAGTTGCCACCCACATCGAACTTCACATACAATGTCAAGTTTCTGGAGGATTTTAAACAGAAGGAATGCGAGCAATACGGCATAAACTTATCTGATTTGATCAAGGATTGGGTCTCACACCCCGTGAAGTTCAGGGCAGATAGCAACGGAGTTTATTCCATATCTTCTTTGGAACCACAGTTCAAATACATAGCAATGATGACCTGTAGACTGTATGGGAGAGAAGACACCACGCATTTTTTCCTCTTGTGGGTGCCTCTGATGCATACAATCGCGAAAGGTTGTTCCTTCGACGGGGCCAAACTGTTGTCAGATAGTCTAACCAGTCGGATTATAGAATATCGGACGCAGAGGGCGAGCGGGAAGGCCGCTTCATTTTTTATGTCCACATATCTCATGGACTTCATGTGTTTCATGACACCTTTTCCCTTAATGAGTTGGAGCTGGGCTCCATCTGATGCTGAGCCTATCCATGTCTACCATTCAAAGCTTTGGGAGGATAAGGCCGCGGATTTCATATACAAAATTTTCAATTGGGTAATGGTACCAATGCATGTCACCATCTTCGGTAATCCACCGCCTAGGATCTCAGATAGCATCGCGGTCAATTTGAGCAGTGTGGTCGACTAGTATGTGGAAGCAGCATTTTCATACATCAGGGTTTTCAGTGCCTCTGTTCCTCCGCATGCTCTACCATTATTTATACCTGATAGGCTGGCTTGTCGCAAGATCGCCAGGCAAACTGTGATTGGTGGCATAAGCAAAGAGCTTAAAGGATTTTCGAAGAAGGTATGGCCATCGTTCCCTATTCATTTGAACACCTATTCTTTATTAGATTTCGGGCATGCAAAGGTTGAGGCAGTAGCCTTGGAAGATATTAAATTGATTCACATTGAATTCAAGAAACATGACCCACACAGGGTCGTGAGTAATCACATGGCTAGTTGTGGCCTTAAAAGATTTGAACATGAGAATCCGCCTCATGATGATATTTTTTGAGGCACGAGATCTTATGCCAGAGTTTTGGCTCGGATACAAGCCCTATCGCCCGAAGAGAGGGCCAATGTTTTCAAATTCCAAGAACACCGACGGAGCTACCTTCCCCCAGTATTACAGGGTGAGAACCCAATGACCGTAGATTCAGCACCCAACCAAGAAGAACACCAGGACAGGAAAGAGAAAACTGGGGGCCCAAAACAGGAAGCCGAGACTTCCAACCCTCCAAGTGAGCCAACCTCGATTGTTACTTCGGGCATATCATCTAAGCAGGTTGGTAATCCCATCGTTTATGTTACCCCCCTACAGTCCACAAAGGGGATCCTAGATGCAGGTTGGATTTTCGGCGAAGAATTAACACCCATAACAATGGCAGAGCTACCTCCGAATGAATTCTTCTTCGATAAGAAGAGAAAGGTTGTCGTGAAACAAGAACTTTACCAGGAGGCGGGCACAGTATCCAAGAAATTTAAAATTTTAACTGATGGGAGAGCTATGAAAAAAGAGGAATTTGCAACTCAAATAGCAAGAACATTAGGGGCTTTCGCTACAGCAAACCAATATTCAGTCAGGACCCTAAAGGATCAGCTGAAGCGAAAAAATAGTTTGATCAAAACATTAGAGTCTAAACTAGCTACAGCAGAGGCCGCTGCCAAAGATCAGGCGAATACAGGTTTAGAACAAGCTAGAGTAGCTGATCAAAAGGAAATCGAGCGGCTCAAAGCTGATCTCGAATAGACACAGTTGATGGCTCAGACAAGTCATATACAGATAGGCCAGCAAGGAGAATTGATAGAGCAGCTACAAGCCAAATTAGACTTCACCGAAAGCCAGGTAATCGATATCGGGATATTTCAATCCCAAGCTATAGAAATCAGAAAAAGAGTGTCGACAGCTCAACAAGGTCTACTTGCTAAGGTGGAAACGATTCAAAACAACTACCAACTCATTGATCGAGTATTGGAAAACCTCACTCTCAGAGAAAAATATGTTGGGGCGGCTTGGGTTGCTTTCCAGGAGGCTATTATAGCCACGACGAGAAGGGAAACAGGCAGTAGTTCCAGGTTTTCTATCTCAGAGCAGACCCGAGGTAACATCTTGTTGAAAGAATGGGAGCGTAACATATCCGAAGGCAGACAAAAAGCTGAAGAGGTAAGAAAATATTGTGAAGAAACCTTTGGTTTTCTAGATGGGAGTTGGTTGGGTCTCGATGGTGAAAGCAGCACTGAGATACTGGGCCAGATCAATACAGCCAAGCATCTGCTCAATATCAAGGAAAATGAAGAAAGAGAGTTGGTTGAAATATCACAAATAACCCAGACGGACATAGTCCAAATAGATAAATGGCTAATTAAACCGAGTGTACAATTATGTTCTATCAGCGCTAAAGACCAACAGGTGGAAGGAAAGTTGCCAAAATTGGTGAAGGATTGTTACACTTTTGAGGCCAATAATCAAGTAGAACCTTCTAAGTTGATATCCCAGCTGATGGAGAAGTGCGTCATTTGCACAGAGCATGCGAAGAGGCAGGTTTCTGATACCAAATAAAGACAAAGACAAAGAATTGAAACGTTTAATCTCCTTTGTTGTAACCGAAAACCTCTGGAACGATTGGGGTTCTAGCATATAGAAATTTGTATAAATATACACTTTGAACAAAGAAAAAGGGCTGGACCTTTTTGGTCAATCGTAATAGAGACTGTCTCCTTTTTTAGAATTGATACAAAGTAATCTGGAGACTCCTGATTCCATCAAGACTATGTTATGAGTTTGTTTTCTCTGTAATTTCGTATTTAATTTCATTTTGCTTATATATGTCTGATGAATGTTTCATTGCAATTTAGTAAAACCTCTACTGTGGTGATCAATTTTTAGCCACCTATATCGTTTACAGTTTTTCCTCTGTATCGGCTATTAGCATGTACAAGACCTGTGAACCTTTTAGATTGTCATATTTTATGATTCGTCAGATTCCTTCTTATCTTATTTTCTTCTTCTGTTTACAGGGTGAGATTATCCCTTGATAGGAGCCTTGCTTTATAGACAACTTAATGTTTTTCTCATATTTCATACATCATTTATTTAAAATATAACTCAGTTACGGAAAAAGGCCTTTGGTTTGCATTTTATCTTTGATATTGAATTCAAAAGTTCTCTTTTATAAGATCAAATAGATACAGCATAAAAAACCTCGAATTCACTTTTAATTTATTGTTCCTCTATGACTGTCCCTGTTGTAAGACAACCTAATATTGAACTCGGCTTATCGAACCAAACCCATATTTCTTTAAATCTCTTTGTTATTATACTTAAAACAACCACCACCCGGGTAGAACTTGAACGTTCATGGGCCGCAATTGAACAGGACATAAACATCCAGGAACAGTTGGAAGTGCGACAGCGACAACCTGGAAATCAGCCTTAGCTTCCTTTCCCGAAGGTTGATGCTCTCCTCCTTCTTACTCTTCACTCACTTTCGGATGCCTAGACACTGTACTTTCTAAGCCTTAGGTACAAACTATGGAACAACACCTATATCTATACTAAGGTCCCTTCAAATTGAATACCAATTCAACCACACATATATGAGTTGGTAGCTAAGCAAATCACATATATGAAATGGATATGGATTAATACATGTGAGAAAAGGATTTACTTTGTAAACCATGCTTGACGTAAAACTTAGCTCAATGGACTTGACTCGTGTGCTTTCAATGGTCTACTCACAAAGAAACTAGTTCGTGACTCTCTAATTATTATTTCTATTATAATTCGATGATGATAACGCTTGAGTTGTGGTTCTCCCTATGTTCTCATCCCCACAATAACCCCATGAGAAAATCCAAAACAAACTAAATGGCGATATGTGTGTGTGTGTGTGGCTCCAACACTTAACAAAAAGGTGAAACCATAAATAAGAATGCCAACCCAAAAAGCATCATAAGTTTCCCACTCACATTAACATTTGCATGAGATGAAATTTCAATGATCACGAGAAAATGGTTTTATCAAAAGGTGGTGAATGAGATGAATACACCAATGCCAAAGCATCAAGGGAACAACAGTTAAAACATAATTCAAGCTCTAAGTATGTGGCAATAATTTGACATTCCAGTGACAAAACAACAATTACATCCACTCATACATAGGCAGAGGAAGGGAAACCCCCGAGAAGGAATAGGTCGCTTGTGCACTAGACATACGACCTATATGACCCCCAAACACACACAATCATCCCATACCGTCTATTTAGAGATTGTTGGGGATGAGTGTTGCTTCTATGATGTCTATAGGCAACAACAAATCCTTCAAAAAATTATATGGTGTCATGTAGAAGCCATGGTAAGCGATCAAGAGGTATGCCCCCCTCCTCCCTCCAATAGTCAATAAAAAAAGAAAAAGAAAATTGAAAACTCTCTACCATAGTGCAACAACCATATAATGTTGTCCACATATCTCTAGTCTCATAGATAAACCAACATTGGAGTAAATAGATATGTTAAAATTCATCTTATACAAATGGGGAGGTTAAATGATGAGAGAATTCCTCAAGAATGGTTGAGAGACGAACTCTTACACCAATAAAAATTACCAGGCAACCATTAACGCAGAGTAGCTTCCATTAAAAATGTCGAAAACAAATAAAAATGGAGAAGGAAAATATATCGACCACATATAAGAGAATCTCATTGCACATAAAATGAATCAAATAATGGATACAATGATTTCACCTATGGAAACTCGAAGGAAAAGGAAACCCCAACTTTGAATGGTTTGATCAATCATATTATGAAAATTATATTTACAATGTAGTCATATGGCTCTCTGTGCATTCTTCTCTCCTTGTCCAACAATCAACCAGAAATTCCTTTGAGAGTGAAATTACAAGAATAAATAGGGAGATTTGGGGTAATGGGAAGGCCAATAGGCTTGACCTTTCATTTCCCATTCTTCAGTCTTTCTCTTCTATTTTCATTTCTATTTTTATTTAATTCTTTATTTTCCCTCTCATTTGTCTCGTTCAAATTTACATTGCATTGTCTTTTATGTCTTTTCTAATATTAATTAATTGTTGGCTTAGATTTAGGTACTGTGTCTTACAACCATCATCTTAGTTTGTATCCATTTCACATCACACCTCCCCAATGAGAGGCTTTTTGGTCTCCACAATATTTTAGGAAACCAATCTGGATCAATGTACCTTCTGCCTACTTCTCATAATCATGGCTCTAACTCTGGCTCCTAGCCATAGGTCTGACTCTGGCTCCTAGCCATAGGTCTGACTCTGGCTCTAGATCTGGATATTGGCTTTGGTTCTAGCTATGGCTCTAGTTTTGTTTTCCATCTCTCTTGTTCCCACAAAGCAAAATTTTTCTCATTGACTCTCAACTCCAAGCAATCTCTAGATATGAACTCTACAATTAGAATTCACTCCCATCTCTCTTAAACTTAGAGATGGTCCATCTTGATATCATGTAGAAACTCCATGAAAAGAAGTATGGTTTTCCCTCTTCTACGAAGATTAATTACTTCTCAGCATAAGAACAACTCTCTGATGTTGGCATGTGCTTACCAACACTTTGTCTTACCAACAACATCATTTGAATGCCCCTCTTAGTGCACAATCATAGCACCTTTTTCCACCCAAACTTGATGAATCCTACATATGTGTGTTTGTAGGTAACAATCATCAATTGACTATAATCTTGAGTGCAAGGGAATGCCTTGGTATTTGTAAAGTAGAAGGACAAGGGAAATTCATTGACTTCCTTGCACCAATCTCTGATACATCTCCAAAAAGGGAATCTTCTTCTAGAATTTGTAGGATACAATTGGAATGGAGTTTCCCTTTCCATCAACCCATTTTCCACCATGTTGGTGTCGCTAACCTCCAGTATTGTTGTGATCCTTTACACAACTTCTAATCCCTAGGTTGAAGGTACATGCAACCAATCATCCTCTTCAATCTTCACTCTCCACACTCTTCTCTTGGTTGCATGGTTGTCGAGGTGAAGCTCTAGATGGGGTTTCCAACACTTTGCTTCCCAATAACCACTCAACTTGGAGTGGTGGAAAAATTTATTGGCACTACTGTATGAGGTACTTAACATACTCCTTTTCTCCCTATTGGAACATTATCCTTTTTTTTTAACTTAAGACTAAAGGGAACATTCTTTTATCTAAAAATTTTATTATGGAGCCGCCTTTCTATCAACAAATCAATCTTAAATGAAAGATTATTTTGAATTTTCGGGAGTCGGCAGTTCGTAAAATACAACGAGTCAATGTCAAATGCCTCCTCAAGTCACCGATTACCGAATTCACAAAAGTGTTAAAAGCTAGTGCCACGTTTATTAAAGAATTTAAAAAGGGTTTAATAAATCCCATTGCGATTCTAGATTCTCACATGCTATAAACTTCGAGTTCACGATATCCAAAACCGAAAGCTTACGGTCTAATAACGCTTAATTAGGAGCTAAAAAATGATTGACAGTTAATAAATCCCATTGTGATTTCACGATTTGAGATTTCTCGCGTCAAATGTTATCAGAGTCCTCATACTCCAGTCCACGTAAAGTAAAGGTTAACCTCTAATCACGATTAATTAAAGGGTTAAAGTAAGCGGTTAGCGCCTAAATAAACTCCATCGTGATTTCGTGATTCAGGGTTTCTGGTGTTATACCTCTTGGGGACACGATGTTCGAAACTCCGAAACATGAAAACCCGAAAGAATTAAGCGGTTAAACACAGATTAACTTAACTTTAAAGCGGGATTAATGATAATTAAAAGATTTTTGCGTTTCGCTATTCGGGAGTTTTCAATGACATTCCTTTCGAACTCCCAGTTTTGAATCGCCAATATGTGGCAGTCTCTATAACGGATTAATGAAGATATTTTGAACATAGGGTGCGTATCTCCTAGCATGTAGTCCCCATCAAAGAATTTAATTATTATTGTCTGCATCGGTAAGATAAATTTAAGACGAGTTAAAGGTAAATAAAGGTCTGTTATTTCAAATTTCATTCCTACTTTCAGACTAGGAGCGAATTATATTCAGAAGAGCTCACGCATTTCTTCTCTGCAGCAGATTTTCATTTAGCACAGACACCATGGCACCCGAAAAAGCGCCTGAGAAGAGTGAAGAAGCAGGTGGAAGCTCAAATCTGGATGGAGATGTGGTATCAGACACTACGCCACATGTTGTGGATTCCATCCAATCTTAGAGGAAGATTTTTGAGAGTTTGGACTATGAGATTAGCAATTGCCCCGACGATTTCGGGAATGAAAGGACTGAAAATAAACTCAGAGACATAGTTGAGTCTGAGATGCACAAAATAACCACACGGCCGAGACTCATGCCGTATAATGACATGGTATGTTGGGCTTTAGAGAAAATTGATGTTTCGACAAGGAGCATTCAAGACAGTCAAGGAGTCATCGTCGGCTCATTCAGACCTGATCACATCCAAGTAATGTATAAACTACCCCCTACTTCTAAATACATTTATAATGTTGAATTCATAGCAGAGTTTCAAAGAAAGGAGTGCACAGAATTCGATCAAACATATCCAAATATAATCAAAGACTGGTGGGGAATTCCAACAAGGTTTAAAGCCGATACCCACGGCAGTTATGCCACAGCTTTGTTAAACAAATACATGGTTTATATAGCCCTGATGTTATGTAGACTCTTCAGAAGGAAGATCCCTACCCATTTTCCGGCAGATTGGGTACCACTTATATACAAAGTAGCCGAGGGTTACAGTTTTAATTGGGGCAAAATTTTATCCGACAATATAGCTAGTGAGGTTGCAGAGTACCAAATAGCTAAGTCGAAAGGCTGACCTGCATCTTTTTACATGTCCACCTATATTATGGATGCGTTTTGTTACATGAATCCATTCCATTTGATGAGATGGAGATGGAACCTAGCCTGTGAGGAGCCCATTCATGTTTATCATTCCAAGCTATGGGAGGAAAATGCTAAAGATGTCTTTTACGAAATCTGCCACTACGTAGTGATACCTCTGCACCAAATTTTATATGGCTATGCACCCCCTCGTATTTCAGAGCAAATCATGGGAAATCTCAGGGCGAACACGGATTGGTTTATTGCAGAAGGTTTTTCCTATGTCAGGGTTTTCGGGTGCTCGATTCCTCCTAACGCACTTCCGAAGTTCCTTCTCAACAAACTGGTGTGCAGGGAGGTGGCCTACGAAATAGTAACTGGTGGCATTGGCATGGAATTGAAAGTGGCTCAGAAGAAGTTCTGGTCGGTTTTTCCTGTACAGATTGGGAAGTATTCATTACTTAACTTGGGTCATGCCAAGGTAGAAGTTGTGGCACTGGATGACATCAAATTAGTAGACCTTGAACTAAGAAAACATGACCCTTATCAAGTTGTAGGAAATCACCTTACTCACTGCAACAGGAAAATGTACAAACATGAGGTTTCTCCCTGCAATGACATGTTCAAGGGAGCCAGGACCTATGAAGAAGTATTAGATAGAGTTCAGGCATTATCACCCGACCTACAGACCAGGTTTCTGACTTTCCAGAAGCACAGGCGAATTGGTTTGCCGAAGATACTACATGCAGAATCAACAACCCCTCTCCCAGCTCAAGAAAATACTCCCCCAGGTTTCGGATCAGAGGCTCGTGATAAAGAGACTGTAGAAGAAAACTCGAAGAATACTGAAACGTCGTCACAAAAGGCAGAAACTTCACAATCAAAGAATCCAGGGTCTGAAACAAGTTCAAAATCCGAGTCTCCTTCAAAGTCGAATCAAACGAGTCCACCTTCATCATCGACTATTCCTATTGATATCCCCAAAATAACAGGAGAAACTCAATCTTCAGAATTGGGCAGCCCTATTGCATCATTAACTCCTATACAGTCAACTTTTGGAAACCCCCTTCTACAAGTCATATATGCAAGTGACCTTACTCCTATCTCTAGAGAAGAGATACCCTTCTCTGACTACTTTTTCAGTAAGAAGAGGAAGGCAGTATTAAAATAGGAAATGCATCTGAGAGAAGGCACAATGGTGAAGAAACACAGAGTGCTTGTATATGCGAAAAATCTAGAAGAGGAAGACTTCGCCACAGAAGTAGCACGCTCTATGGGAGCCTTGGCAACTGCCAATTTATTCTCAGTTGACTCTCTGAAGACAAGGCTAAAGCAAAAAAATCAAATCATAGCTTAGTTGCAGGACCAAATAAGGCACACAAAAAATAATATTCGAGAAGAGGTAAATCAAAGAGTTGAACACGCCAGAACTGCTAACAAACAGGAATTGCAATCGTTGAAGTCTAGTTTAGATGAAGCAAACAAGCAGATGCAAATGAGTCAAGTACATGTTATTCGGCAGGAGGAATTGGTGAGACAACTATAGGCTGAATTGAAGTCCACTGAAGGAAAAGTTGTGAGTATAACAGCATTTCGAGCCCAAGCACTAGAGGTACATGAGAAACTACAGTCAGAACAACAAAACATGTTTTCTAAAATAGAAATCGTTCAAAAATACTTTCTGGAAATAGACCATTCATTGGATAACATTGCTTCCAAAGAAAAAGAAGCTATAGTAGTTCGCGCTGCTTTTCAAAAAGCAGTAGCATTTTTGGCTAGAGAGGAAGTACTGGCAATCCCAAAGCTGACTGTAGAAGAACAGATCAGGGGAGACATTATGTTAAAAACATGGGAAACCAATATTGTCGAAAGAAGGAAATTGGCAAGAGAAGTTAAGAAAGAATGTGAGGAAGTGTTTGATCAGCTAGATACAGAAACACTGGGCATTGGCAAAGGTGATTGTCTTAGGCTGTTGGGACACATAAATGTTGTAAGGCATCAACTTCATATCAAGGAGAGTTGGAATGAAGCCCAGCTTGAGAGTTTACAATTGAAGCAGCTTGACATCGCCCAAATGGATAAATGGCTAATGACGCCAAATATATAGTTGCAATCGAAAAAGTTTGACAAGGGGAAGATTGAAGACAAGTTGCCCAAAATCCAGAGGAAGTTATATGTATTTGAAGAAAAGGATACATCAGAACCTTCTCGAATTTTGGTGCAGTTTCTATGCTGGTGTGTTGAGTGTTCAGGACCAAGTGAAGGAAATGTTTCGAAGAAATGATGAAGTAATGCATGTCTGTTTATTTTGTCCAACCGGTAAAAAGTAAAAAGTACCTGAGCATAACAATTCGAATTTCATATTCTGTAACCGTTAGCGCATAGGATATTAGGAGAATACCAATCATCTAGGGTTGATGATTTTCTTTGTATAAATACATTTTTGAAAGATACACCAAAGGCGCTTTTTTTTGCCGATTGTAGCAAAAAAGTTCTTCATTTTTGCCAAAATTAATACAAACGCAAGTCGGAGATTCCAGACCCCGTCAAGTTTGAGTTATGTGCTCCTCTGTTATTTCATATTTAACTTCATTTCTCATGTATCTTTGATGAATGTGTAGCTGCAATTTAGTACAACTTCTACTGTGGTGAGTGAATTTTTTAATGATCTGATCGTTTACAGTTTTTCCTCTGTATCAGCTATCAGCACTTATAAGACCTGTGAATGACTTAGATTATTATATCTGATGCTTCATTAAAGTTTTTCCTTATCTTTTTTCTTCCTCTGTCATAGTGTGAGATTCTTCCTTAATAGAAGCCTCACATTGTTCCACAGCTTTATGTTTTCTTTCATTCCATGCTTGGTTTTCATTTTAACTCAGATACGGGAAACAGCCTTTGATTTTTCTACACTATTAATTCAAGATTCAAGAAATTTTCTCATACAATCTAAAAGGAAGCAACTAATCCTTGAAACTTTCTTCCTCCATGACTGTACCAGTTACGAGACAGCCCAACATTGAACCCGGTCTCACAGATCAGACCAGTATCGCCCTAAACCTTTTCAATACTATCTTAAAAACTACCACCACCCGTGTTGAACTTGAACGCTCATGGGTGGCCATTGAGCAGGACATCAGTGTCCGGGAACAATTGGAAGCTAGACAAAGACAACTCAGAAATCAACCATAGCTCCTTCTTCCTTTAAAGAGTTGTTTCCTTCTTCTTTATATCTCAAACCCTCTTTCGGATGCCTAGACTTTGTGATCCCCAGCCTTGAGTACAAACTCTGGAACAACATCTTTTTGGCACCGTTTCCGCGGAATGGAGAGATGAAATTATTTTCCCTAGGAAAATGACATTTATAAATTTCCCTCTTTGATAGTGAACAAAGAGTGAACACCTTTAAAGGCACAGTTATTATTCACTTGGCGACTCCACGTTTAAATAAGTTGGCATCCACTCGAAGGAACACCAGACAAAACCCAAATGCTAAGCAAACCAAGCTTGTTTACGATCACTAAAAAATACTAAAAAACAAAGGTTTCATTAAGAAAACTACTACGGCCTACCAGCCTAAATACACGCAGCCTCAAGCTAAGATTCCACTTGAAACATTAACTTCGCAAGAAGTTCCCACCCAAACCCTTTTCGAAGAAACGTTGGCTAAGAAAGTTGAAGCCGAGACCACAAACTCAAATTTAGTGTTCCCAGAAATCAAATATGAGTCTCATCCGACTACCTCCTGCGTAAGCGAAGGCGTGAATACCTCAGTAAAACTCATGTCAATTGGTATCCCACCAACCCTTCGGTTAGATTGCCCGACCTCACAAATTCTCGAAGAGTATACCATATACTAGGATTCCACGCCTGTGGGTTCTCCCGTTTACATTTCTTGCAAGTCGGAAGAACCGAGTCCCCGTATCTCGTTCCCCCTCTTTCGGTTTTTTTGTCTGCCAAAGAAGCTAAGGGATCGCTATACGTCATCCAAAACCCGCTTTATAATCTACCAATTAACTCCCCTAGGATATCTATGGCTGTTGCAGGAGGAGGAGGGGGCGGCCAAGGGCAACCCCCACCTCCCGGGATTTTCGCCAAAGTAGCTGCTAGATACGCCCCTTTGGTTCTCCCAGTTCCCCTTCACGATTTACCCGAGAACTATATGAAAAACTTGCCTACGTTTACCGGGGAAGGAGACCTAACTGCAACTGAACATATCAACTTCTTCGACCAATTTTCCGATATCCTCGGTCTTGAACACGAAGACATGTATTCACGATTATTTGTACAAACTTTCTAAGGGCAGGTGAGAACTTGGTTTCGAGGTTTACCCGCAAGTTTGATATTATCTTACGACACGTTAGAAAACTCTTTTCTCAGACAATGGGGGGGAAGAAAGGACCACTTATACTATTTAACTGAGTTTGGGGCATTAAGGAAGAAAAATTCTGAAACGGTTATTGAATTTATCCAAAGATTTAATAAATTATATAACAAGATCNCGTTAGAAAACTCTTTTCTCAGACAATGGGGGGGAAGAAAGGACCACTTATACTATTTAACTGAGTTTGGGGCATTAAGGAAGAAAAATTCTGAAACGGTTATTGAATTTATCCAAAGATTTAATAAATTATATAACAAGATCCCAATCGAAGCTAAACCTTCCCCACCCGCAGCAAAGGTAACCTTTGCAGGAGCTTTCGATCCCGATTTTGCACTATTACTGAGAGAAAGGAGAGCATCTGACCTTACCCGAATGCAAAATGACGTCATAGAGATTGAGTCAAATATGATGGCTTCTGGTAAATTGAAAACAAAAGTAGAAACGGGAAACAGGGAGACCAAACGTTTTAAAGAACAAGCAGGATCCGGGAGATCCTCAGACGATAAGATGGACGATATGGCTAGGATAATAAAAGAGCTATCAAATAAGATTTCAAGGATGGAGTTAGATCAATCTAAAGCAGGTCAATTCGTTAGGAGAGATTTCAAAAGAAACCCTAATCCTTAGATACAACAAAGACAAATTAAAAATGAAGATCAAAAGGTTCAAACCCCTTTAAAAAATGAAAATATTATAGGAGGGAATGACATACAAGAATTTGAGGATCTAGAAGGAGATATGAACAATTTGGGCGACGATTGCCTACGACCCCATTTGACTAAGGAAGATTATGAGAGCTCTCTGGACACTGAACACCGATCTAATAAGGATACCAACATAAACGATACAGATGATTCTGCCTATCAAGGATTAGTTGAGACCATAATGGCCGAGCTCCGACATAAGTACAATCTAAGGCCTAAAAATAAAAGCTTGGCAACTACTCCACCAAAGAAAATCTTGCCAAGTGGCAAAATATATGAACCCGCTCCAAAGGACATCGAGATATCCAACACCCAAATAAAAGGAGTAGATCCACAAAATGCCAAAAAAAAGGCAGTTGAGACCCGAGCTGGGAAAACCAAGGCAGTTGAAACACAGACATCGGAAGTAAAAATAACTGAAAACAAAGCAATGCCAACGAATAGGCCTGAAAGGAAGGAGACCGAAGTGCCATTCAGAGAAACCGAAAAAACCATAGGGGCTTTCAGTCTAGAAAATGAGATTAACAAAATTAAAATACCGATACCTCTGGTTGAACTAGCTAAGAATCCCGTTTACCGAAAACAAATTACCAAAATTATGAATTTTTCAGATATGAGAAGTCAAGATGACGTTATAAATTTGGAAGATGATAAGCCCAATATAATTTTTGGTCCGCATTATGAGGGGTCCAGAGATATCGTTGCTCCTTTATTCATTACACTAAATGTGCACGATCGACTGCTACATAACTACATGTTGGATTCTGGAGCATCTCATAACATGATGCCCAAGGCCATTATGGATAGATTGGGCCTCGAAATTACCAGGTCGTACAGATACATGTATTCTTTTATTCGAGAAAGGTTAAATGTGTATGCATGATCAAAGACTTGGTAGTAAATCTTGCACAGACCCCAGTAAAAAGTATTCTGATGGATGTGGTTATTGTTGACATACCTCTGAAGTATGGTATGCTATTATCCAGGTCTTGGGGTGTTAAGCTCGAAGGATCCCTTCAGCTAAACATGACATACGCCACGATTCCCATTTTTGGAGGACAGTTCACCCGATTATACCGAGAAACACGACTGGCATACACGATAAGTGATCCACATAGTCCTAACAATTACCCTGTTTATATCACTGATCAAGATTTTGGAAATTGTATTTTATCAATTGATGATGATATAGATAAATGTGTTGAGGCTTTCACAGAAAAAGATCAAACAGAAAGGGTAAGAGAAAGTGCATATAGTACCGGAACCTGGAAAATGTATTTCGATGGTGCTTCGTCATGTGAAGGAGCAGGCACAGGTGTACTCTTTGTAGCACCTGGAGATGATTTTGTCATTCCTTTCTCTTACAGACTACAGTGGGACATAGACTACACAAATAACGTATGAGAGTACGAAGCATTGGTTTTGGGATTAGAAGCCACTAGAAAGTTAAACATAAAAACTTGGAAGTCTATGGAGATGTGGAATTAATTGTCAGACAAGTAAATCGATAGTATCAGGCCAAGCACTCGAGATTGAGATCTTATAGAAACTGCACCTGGGATTTAATGGAAATTTTTTTCTCGTCGGTTAATTTCCATTACATTCCTCATACAGAAAATTTGCAAGCTGATTAGTTAGCTAAAGCAGCCTCAACTTTTGCACCTCCTACAACTTTAAAACTTAAGTATCACATTGAGGTGAGGCACAAACCTTCCATACGCAACAATATACAACATTGGCAGGTCTTCGAAGATGATGAACATATCAGAAAATTCCTCGAAATGGTGGAAGACTTTGCTGAAACGCATATCGACCAAGAAAATCAGAACAATCATATCTGGATTATGCAAGAAGGGGAGGATCCTCAAAAGTTCCAATATAAGATCGCAAATCATCGCATGTTAGTGCTAAAAAATAATCAAATCCCTAAGGTCTAATCCCCCTAGAAATATTATTTGATCATAATGATATGCCATTGAAATCTACATTGTAGCCTCAACTGGATGAAGTCGAAGATTGTGATATAGGCACCCAAGAAGTGCCTAGAATAGTAAAAATATCAAGATATCTTCCTCCCGAGATGAAAGGTAGATATGCGGATTTACTCAAGAAATATAAAGACGTCTTTGGTTGGTCTTATGATGAGCTGAGAACTTATGACACCATGGTGATCGAACACAAGATTCCCTTAAAGCCAGGCGTTAAGCCTTTCAGACAGAAGCTCAGGCAAATAAATCCCATATTATTGCCTGTGGTCGAAAGGGAAGTAAAGAAACTCCTAGATGCCAAAATAATCATACCACTCAGGTACTCT
This sequence comes from Picea engelmannii, assembly GCA_009831015.1. Lineage (NCBI taxonomy): Eukaryota > Viridiplantae > Streptophyta > Pinopsida > Pinales > Pinaceae > Picea > Picea engelmannii. The sequence goes on along the minus strand of ML825104.1, from coordinate 45,866 downwards.
GAGTGGGTATCCAACCTGGTCCCAGTCAGAAAGAAGAGCGGAGAAATTAGACTATGTGTGGATTTTAGAAATTTAAATAAATCATCTCTTAAAGACAATTATTCGCTACCCAAAATGGACCATGTCTTAGAAAAATTAGTCGGAGCAAATAGAATGTCCATGATCGATGGCTTTTCCGGTTACAATCAGATTGTTGTCAACGAAGACGATAAAGAAAAAACAGCCTTCACCACCCCTTGGGGTACATTTATGTATGACAAAATGTCATTTGGTTTAATGAATGCAGGTGCTACCTTCCAGCAGGCTATGGATATCGCCTTCGTCAGTGAAAAAGATAAATTCGTGGTTATTTATCTAGATGATCTAACCATTTTTTCTAAATCTAATGAAGATCATATGATACATCTCAAGCAAACGTTCGAGAAAAGTCACAAATTTGGTTTGTCTTTAAATCCCAAGAAGTCACACTTTGCAATGCAAGAAGGTAAACTCTTGGGCCATATTGTGTCTCGGGATGGAATTAAAATTGATCCTAAAAGGGTCGAAGCTATAGACACTATAAATATTCCTAGAAATGTAAAAGAAATTCAGTTATTTTTAGGGGAAAAAAAAATTGAGAAGATTTATCCCGAACTTCGCTGAAATCATGAAATTGATTACAGATATGCTCAAGAAGAACAACGAAGTTAAGTGGACGGTTGAAGCTAAAGCATCGTTTGCGCACATCAAGAAAATTATAGGCGAAGCACCTGTACTGGCAAGCCCTGACTATCTCAAGGAATTTTTTATCTTCTTGTTTGCATCTGAACACACAATCGCACCAATACTTCTACAAAGAACGAAGAAGGTTTCGAGCAACCAATAGCATTCTTCAGTAAAAGCCTCAGAGACGCAGAATTGAAATATGACATAATGGAAAAGAAAGCATATGCTATGGTGAAGGCACTAAATGCCTTCAGAACCTACGTGTTACACTCCAAGATAATTGCATATGTGCCCACCAGCTCTGTTAAGGATATATTGGTCCAACCTGATAGCGACAGGAAGAGGGGTCAATGGCTTGCTAAGATTCAAGAATTCAATTTAGAGGTGAAACTGACAAAGCTTGTAAAAGGACAAGGTTTGGCTAAGCTACTAGCCTAATCAAATTTCAGAGCACTCGGTATAAATAATCTACAAGAGTATGATGGATGTCTAGATATGGACGAACTCGACGACCAAGTGGCTACAACCAGTATAGAAGAAAAATTTACAACTTCGGTGTGGTACAAAGATATAGTATCATATCTTCTCACTTTGAAATTCCCGAGTGATATGGCTACATCCAAAGCTAGAACGTTGAAACTGCATGCGGTGAAGTACTGTATTTCGAAAAGCCAATTGTATTGGAAAGACCCTCTGGGTTTTCTACTGGTTTTCCTAGTCGAATCGGAGACCGAAAAAGCCATAAATGAATTCCATAAAGGGGTGTGCGGAGGGCATCATGCGTGGAGAGCAACGGGTTATAAAATCCTAAGAGGGGAATATTATTGGCCTAAATTATTCCTAGATGTAAACACCAAAGTCAGAGCCTGTGATTCATGCCAATTATTTGTAGGCAAGCAGAAACTCCCAGCACTACCTCTCGTCCCGGTTAAAACATAAGCTTTGTTCCAACAATGGGGGTTGGATTTCATAGGTGAGATTAATCCACATTCCAACGTGCAACACAAATGGATCCTGACTGCTACAGATTATTTCATCAAATGGGTAGAATCTATTCCAACAAGAAAAGCCATCGATTCAGTGGTGGTAGACTTCCTGGAAGAAAACATATTATCTAGATTTGGCTGTCCTCGAAAGATAGTTATAGATAATGCCCAGGCGTTCAAATCTATGGCAATGATTAGCTTTTGCCAAAAGTACAATATTATATTGGGTCACTCCACGACATACTACCCCCAAGGCAACGGGTTAGAAGAATCATCAAATAAAAGCTTAGTTACCATAATTAAGAAGGTGTTGAACGAAAATAAAAAATCCTAGCATTTGCATTTGAAATACGCCCTGTGGGAAAACCGGATAGGCACCAAGAAATCGATTGGCACTTCCCCATTCCAAATGGTATACGGGACTGACGTGGTATTACCCATAAACCTAGCTCTACCAGTGATGAAGCTTTGGCAAGATGAAAAAGAAGAACCAAACCATGTCACGAGAAGAATAAATCAACTAATTGAAGTTCAGCAAAATAGGGTTGAGGTTGACAAAAGGCTGCAGAAATATCAAGACAACATGAAAGCATTGTTTGATCATAAGGCTAAAGACAGGGAATTCCTCCCTGATGATTTGGTTTTGAAATGGGATGCTAGGAGGGAAGACTCGGCAAAACATGGCAAATTTGATCATATTTGGTATGGACCATTCAAAGTCACAGCTTCTGAAGGGAAGAACTCATTTCTGTTAGAAAATTTGGATGGTAAAATCCTCAACGCTCCTAGCAACGGGCGTTATCTGAAGCACTATATGCAATAAACGATTTCCAAATTTCCACTGTATATACTGGTTTGTGTTTTCTGTTTTTATAGCTTTTTCAGTAAGTTTTACTTTCACCGCAAATAAAGCAGGTTAATGATCTCCTAGAAATAGAGATATGAAATATTCAACACATTGAATTCCATAAATCTTAGAACCCTGACGCCCTTCATGTTGTTTTCTTGCAGGATTCTGGTTTATAGCCCAAACATCAAAAAGAAGAAAATGGATGGTCGTGTATTGGAAAAGTGATTTGCCCGAAACAGGTGATAAAAAATAAGTTACTATGATGAGAACGAAATGGTAAGGCAAAGGTATGAATTCCCAAAATGTCTAGATTTCAAATGAATATCACCTAGGTGCAACAACAATCTCATGAGTATGAACATATTTGCCCGAGGTATCATCAAAAGAACAAAGTTTGTTATGGACCATAAAAGATTCCTCTGGATAAGACAAAAATAAGTAAAATAAGCAGAAGAAGTAAAGTGACCTCAAAGAAAGGGTTCCAAGAGTTAGAATTGTGTTACCACAACTATGTTTATGAAATTCAAAACCTTATCTGCCATCCCGTTCCAGCCCATGGTTTTTTCTCCTTGACCCCAGATGCCTTCCCATGACATCCACAGAGGAAAGAGAGGTTACACTTTAGCTCTGAAAGTTGACAAACAAATCTTTAGAAGAAAGGCATTTCCTCATGACCCCTCAAACGATTACCGAACTAGGATATTCATAGGTTAATCCTAACTCTCTTAGTTCTCTTCACAGGTTCTAGGATTTTAGTCTTGCTCAAAAGAAGGTTCCTAGAAATAAATTTCTCCCATAAGTTTTCCTGTAGAATAAGATGTTTTGAAGGTCAAAAGGAAACTGATCCAGAGTAATCAAAGTGAGTTTACAGACCTCTGTTGCAAAATTATACACGGATATCATCCCTGGTATACTTTATACTGATTGATTGCCCTCACTTCATGTCAAGAAAAAGTATAAGACGGATGGTGAAAGGAAATTCACAATTGATTGCCCCCATCTAGTCCAAAAAAGAGATGATGAAAGGAAATTCATTAAATGATCGCCCTCATCTCGGGATTTAAATGTGAATCTACAAACTGAAGTGGTGAAAGGAAATTCAATTAAGGGGAGCATATAACTTCACCAGGGTACTGAACAGGCTCGCTGGCAGTGAAGCAATGTCTAAGATATCTGTAAGGTTGTTATACGTGAAATTTATTGTGCTTTGGTAATTAGTTTTCTTTGAAACCATATCTAAATCCCTAGTTCATGCAAGACTCCCTGATTAAAAACATTAAAATTACTTCATCTTGAGGCAAGCAAGATCAACTGAGCCTGTGAAAATTCCTGAGGTTGTTTGGATTATCCTGAGCATACCAGAAGTCGGTATCAAGGAAGAGGAAGTCAAATGGCCTAAAATCGAGATTAGAAAGCAGTTAAGTTTCGAAAGCTTTCAGAGATAAGGATGAAACCCCCCTTTTCCCCTGCACCCTCCTTCTGAACAAGTCTCGCAGAAACAAACTAATGACTCCATTTACCCAATAAAGGCACATGGTCTACTGTTCTTCTCATCCCGCAGGGAGCGAAATCCCTAGATGGAGCCTATGTTGGAACATTATCCTTTTTTTTTAACTTAACACTAAAGGGAACATTCTTTTATCTAAAAAGTTTATTATGGAGCCGCCTTTCTATCAACAAATCAATCTTAAATGAAAGCTTATTTTGAATGTTCAGGAGTCGGCAATTCATAAAATACAATAAGTCAATGTCAAATGCCTCCTCAAGTCACCGATTACCAAATTCACGAAAGTGTTAAAAGCTAGTTTCACATTTATTAAAGAATTTTAAAAGGGTTTAATAAATCCCATCGTGATTTCATGATTCGGGATTCTAACATGCTATAAACTTCGAGTTCGTGATATCCAAAACCCCGAAAGCTTACGGTCTAATCACGCTTAATTAGGAGCTAAAAAATGATTGACATTTAATAAATCCCATCGCAACTTCACAATTCAGGATTTCTCGCGTCAAATGTTATCAGAGTCCTCATACTCCAGTCCACGTAAAGTAAAGGTTAACCTCTAATCGTGATTAATTAAAGGGTTAAAGCAAGCGCTTAGCGCCTAAATAAACTCCATCGTGATTTCACGATTCGGGGTTTCTAGTGTTATACCTCTTGGGGACACGATGTTCGAAACTTCGAAACACGAAAACCTGAAAGAATTAAGCGCTTAAACACAGATTAACTTAACTTTAAAGCGGGATTAATGATAATTAATATTTTTTCGCGTTTTGCTATTCGGGAGTTTTCAATGACATTCCTTTCGAACTCCCAGTTTTGAATCGTCGATATGTGGTAGTCTCTATAATGGATTAATGAAGATATTTTGAACATAGGGTGCATATCTCCTCGCGTACTGTCCCCATTAAAGCATTTAATTCTTATCACCTGCATCGGTACGATAAATTTAAGACTAGTTAAAGGTAAATAAAGGTCTGTTATTTCAAATTTCATTCCTAATTTCAGACTAGGAGCGAATTATATTCAGAAGAGCTCATGCATTTCTTCTCTTCAACAGGTTTTCATTTATCACAGACACCATGGCACCCAGAAAAGTGCCTAAGAAGAGTGAAGAAGCAGGTGGAAGCTCAAATACGGATGGAGATGTGGTATCAGACACTACGCCACATGCTATGGATTCAATCAAATCTTGGAGGCAGATTTTTGAGAGTTTGGACTATGAGATTAGGAATTGCCCCGACGATTTCGGGAATAAAAAGACTGAAAATAAACTCAGATACATAGCCGAGTCTGAGCTGCACAAAATAGCCACACGGCCGAGACTCGTGTCGTATAATGACATGGTATGCTGGGCTTTAGAGAAAATCGATGTTCCGACAAGGAGCATCCAAAACAGTCAAGGAGTCATCGTCCGCTCGTTCAGACCCGAGCACATCCAAGTAATGTATAAACTACCCCCTACTTCTAAATACATTTATAATGTCGAATTCATAACAGAATTTCAAAGAAAGGAGTGCACATAATTCGATCAAACATATCCAAATATAATCAAAGACTGGTGGGGAATTCCAACAAGGTTTAGAGCCGATACCCACGGCAGTTATGCCACAGCTTCTTTAAATGAATACATGGTTTATATAGCCCTGATACTATGTAGACTCATCGGAAGGAAGAGTCCTACCCATTTTTCGGCAGATTGGGTGCCACTTATACACCAAGTACTCGAGGGTTACAGTTTTAATTGGGGAAAAATTTTATCCGACAATATAGCTAGTGAGGTTGCAGAGTACCAAACAATTAAGTGGAAAGGATGACCTGCATCTTTTTACATGTCCACCTATATTGTGGATGTTGTTTGTTACATGACTCCATTCCCTTTGATGAGCTGGAGCTGGAACCCAGCCTGTGAGGAGCCCATTCATGTTTATCATTCCAAGCTATGGGAGAAAAATGCTAAAGATGTCTTTTATGAAATCTGCCACTATGTAGTGATACCTCTGCACCAAATTTTGTATGGCTATGCACCCCCTCGTATTTCAGAGAAAATCATGGGAAATCTCAGGGCGATCGCAGATTGATTTATTGAAGAGGGTTTTTCCTATGCCAGGGTTTTTGGGTGCTCGATTCCTCCTCACGCACTTCCGAAGTTCCTTCCCGACAAACTGGTGTACAGGGAGGTTGCCTACGAAATAGTAACTGGTGGCATTGGTACGGAATTGAAAGTGGCTCAGAAGAAGTTCTGGCCGATTTTTCCTGTACATATTGGGAAGTATTCATTACTTAACTTAGGTCATGCCAAGGTAGAAGTTGTTGCACTGGATGACATCAAATTAGTAGACCTTGAACTCAGAAAACATGACCCTTATCAAGTTGTATGAAATCACTTTACTCACTGCAACATGAAAATGTACGAACATGAGGTTTCTCCCTGCGATGACATGTTCAAGGGAGCCAGGACCTATGAAGAAGTATTAGACAGAGTTCAGGCATTATCACCCGACCTACAGACCAACTTTCTGACTTTCTAGAAGGACAGTCGAATTGGTTTGTCGAAGATACTACAGGGAGAATAAACAACCCCTCTCCCAGCTCAAGAAAATACTCCCCTAGGTTTCGGATCATAGGCTCATGATAAAGAGACTGTAGAAGAAAACCTGAAGAAGACTGAAACGTCTTCGCAAAAGGCAGAAACTTCATAATAAAAGAATCCAGGATCTGAAACAAGTTCAAAATCCGAGTCTCCTTCAAAGTCGAATCAAACGATTCCGCCTTCATCATCGACTATTCCTGTTGATATCCCCAAAACAGCAGGAGAAACTGAATCTTCAGAATTGGGCAGCCCTATTGCATCATTAACTCCTATACAATCAACTTTTGGAAACCCGCTTCTACAAGTCATATATGCAAGTGACCTTACTCCTATCTCTAGAGAAGAGATACCCTCCTCTGACTACTTTTTTAGTAAGAAGAGGAAGGCAGTATTAAAATAGGAAATGCATCTGAGACAAGGCACAATGGTGAAGAAACACAGAGTGCTCGTAGATGGGCAAAACCTAGAAGAGGAAGACTTCGCCACAGAAGTAGCAGGCTCTATGGGAGCCTTGGCAACTGCCAATTTATTCTTAGTTGACTCTCTGAAGACAAGGCTAAAGCAGAAAAATCAAATGATAGCTCAGTTGCAGGACCAAATAAGGCACACAGAAAATAATATTCGAGAAGAAGTAAATCAAAGAGTTGAACACGCCAGAACTGCTGACAAACAGGAATTGCAATCGTTGAAGTCTAGTTTAGATCAAGTGAACAAGCAGATGCAAATGAGTCAAGTACAGGTTATTCTGCAGGAGGAATTGGTGAGACAGCTACAGGCTGAATTGAAGTCCACTGAAGGACAAGTTGTGAGTATAACAACATTTTGATCCCAAGCACTAAAGCTACATGAGAAACTATAGTCAGAACAACAAAACATGTTTTCTAAAATAGAAATTGTTCAAAAATATTTTCTGGAAATAGGCCATTCATTGGATAACATTGCTTCCAAGGAAAAAGAAGCTACAACAGCTCGAGCTGCTTTTCAAAAAGCAGTAACATTTTCAGCTAAAGAGCAAGTACCGGCAATCCCAAAGCTGATTGTAGAAGAACGGATCAGGGGAGACATTATGTTAAAAACATGGGAAACCAATATTGTTGAAAGTAGGAAATTGGCAAGAAAAGTTAAGAAAGAATGTGAAGAAGTGTTTGATCAGCTAGATACAAAAACACTGGGCATTGGAAAAGGTGATTGTCTTGGGCTGTTAGGACACATAAATGTTGTATGGCATCAATTGCATATCATGGAATGTTGGAATGAATCCCAGCTCGAGATTTCACAATTGAAGCATCTTGACATCGCCCAAATGGATAAATGGCTAATGAAGCCAAATATACAATTACAATCGACAAAGTTTGACGAGGGGAAGATTGAAGACAAGTTTCCCAAAATTCAAAGGAAGTTATATGTATTTGAAGCAAAGGATACGTCAGAACCTTCTCGAATTTTGGTGCAGTTTCTAGGCAGGAGTGTCGAGTGTTCGGGACCAAGCGAAGGAAACGTTTCGAAGAAATGATGAAGTAACGCATGTTTGTTTATTTTGTCCAACTGGTAAAAAGTAAAAAGTAGCTGAGCATAACAATTCGAATTTCATATTCTGTAACCATTAGTACATAGGAGATTAGGAGAATACCAACCATCTAGGGTTGATGATTTTCTTTGTATAAATACATTTTTGAAAGATACACAAGAGGCTTTTGTTTTGGCCGATTGTAGCAAAAAAGTTCTTCATTTTTGCCAAAATTAATACAAACGCAAGTCGAAGATTCCAGACCCCATCAAGTTTGAGTTATGTGCTCCTTTGTTATTTCATATTTAACTTCATTTCTCATGTATCTTTGATGAATGTGTAGCTGCAATTTAGTACAACTTCTACTGTGGTGATTGAATTTTTTAATGATCTCATCATTTACAGTTTTTCCTTTGTATCGGCTATCAACGCTTACAAGACCTGTGAATGACTTAGATTATTATATCTGATGTTTCATTAAAGTTTTTCCTTATCTTTTTTCTTCCTCTGTCATAGTGTGAGATTCTTCTGTGATCGAAGCCTCACATTGTTACACAGCTTTATGTTTTCTTTCATTCCATGCTTGGTTTTGATTTTAACTCAGATACAGGAAACGACCTTTGATTTTGCTACATTATTAATTCAAAATTCGGGAAAAATTTTCATACAATCTAAAAGGAAGCAACTAATCCTTGAAAATTTCTTCCTCCATGACTGTACCAGTTACGAGACAGCCCAACATTGAACCCGATCTCACAAATCAGACTAGTATCGCCCTAAACCTTTTCAATACTATCTTAAAAACTACCACCACCCGAGTTGAACTTGAACGCTCATTGGCAGCCATTGAGCAGGACATCAGTGTCCGGGAACAATTGGAATCTAGAAAAAGACAACTCAGAAATCAACCATAGCTCCTTCTTCCTTTAAAGAGTTGTTTCCTTCTTCTTTATATCTCAAACCCTCTTTCAGATGCCTAGACTTTGTGCTCCCTAGCCTTGAGTACAAACTCTAGAACAACACTCCCCATGCCTCTATGTTCACTATTGGATTTGGGAAGTCTTATTTCCATTCTTCCTCTAAAAAAATTCAGGCTTGTGTCATGTAACTTGCTTCTCACAGCAAGATGCTTGACGATGGCCTTTCCTCCCATGGAATGAGAATTCCTCTGAGTACAAACAAGATATGCCTTACCTAATGCATACCTCTTGGTGTTTTTCTTCTTATTTTTGTTGATTTGCTTGCCACTTCTTCTAAGGCATGGTGGAGGCTGAGTCTTCGAGCTCTTCTCATCATTTTTCTTATGTAATCTACCATGAGAACGTCGAAGTGGTTGTGTACTGCCACCTTCATTCATTGCTTCTCTTTATCCTAATGAGTAGGCCAGCTTTTCCATGCTCTTTGCCTTTACAAACACGATCTTGGATTTCGTGGCCTTTTCCTTCCCGCCATCAAAACTTGGGCCTTCATGCTTAACCCTCTGTTAAACTATAATGGGGCTTAAGATGCCTTGTATTCTCTTGCCTAGTCTTTTTCCACCATAGCACAGTTGCCTTAGTATCTTGGAACCAATACCTCTGGGATGCTTTTGAAATTCACCAAAAGGTTCTTGAGAAATGTTTAAGGAAGGTGATATTACCAGAGTTGTCTTGATCATGGTATTGGCTTCGATAGTGGCTCTACCTCTCTGTGCTCTTTGATCTAGATTATTTTAAGAACGAAATGAAGGTGGATATATAATAAGGAAATACATAGAAATGTTGCAAGAAACAAAGTTACTTTAATATATAATTTCTATTAATGAGAGAAATGTACTACAATCGTAAAAATACAGAGTGAATTAACTCGCTAGAATGGTGGCATCTTATCTTTGAGAAGAGATGTGACAGTTATTCTCATTCGCAAGAATATGTTTACAATGAGGCTCCAAAGGCCTTTTTTAACATAAAGAATAAATTAGAAAACCCTAGACATCCAAAACCCTAACCACATGAGATGAAGTGCCAAAAGGTTTGTGGGCCCCAATGGGGGTAGTTGATACATCAACTTCCTGAGGGTGTAAATTTAATATAGGATCTTCATTTGGGGTGCAAGAGAACTCGTTGGAAAGGTCTATCTGAGAAGAACACATTATGATTTGTAGACCCAAACTCCAACTTATTTCTTTTCTTAAATTTCTGCTTTATTTTGACAGCACATCGATAAGTACCTCCCAGTGACGAGATGTCCAGAAATTCCATTTCTATTTGGATGTACCTGTGTAAACACCTATGGTATTTTAGAACCAGATGTCACTTGAAGTCTTTGATACCCATATTGGTGCGCAAGGTATGGAAGGTATTTGTGAACTCTGACACTATTTGGTCCCTCTCTTGACGCAGTGTGGCCCATCTCATGTATTGGTCATTATAGTTTCCAACAAGGTAATATTGTTCTTTGACGACATCCATAAAATATTCCCAAGTGGGTTTGGCCTCAAAAATTTCAGACTCCTTTGTGGAACTTTGCTCACAGTAAGCCTCCTACCAATTTTTGACATGGGGGGCAGCTTTAAGGAGCTCAAAGGTGATCTTTTCCCTATTAGAAAAATTTTGGTTAGAGAAATAACCTTCTAGCATATTTAATCACTTTTCCAAAGCATATGCATCTATATGACCTTCAAACATGAGAATATCAAAATTAACTTGCACCTTGAAAGGGGCGGCACCTCCAAACTAGCTACTTGATGAAGACGCATATGTTTTTGTCGACACTCGTCAAAGGATTTGGGCAAAATTTTCCATCATTTCGTCCCTTTGTCGCGTGAGGGCTTCCTCGAGCAATAGATGAATAGAATCTCCCACTACCTTGTCTCTCTTTTCTTCTATCGTGGGAGGTCGCTTGGGTTGGTTGTCCTCGAGAGAACCTAGCTTGAGACCGAACTCTCTATACCCTGACCTTGTTGGGGACATGCACTAAGAAATAACAAGGAGCAACCTGCTTTGATACCACTGGTCCGGATTATTTTGAGAACAAAATGAAGGCGAAGATATAATAAGAAAATACATAGGTATATTGCAAGAAACATAGATACAACAACACATAATTTATATTAGTGAGAGAAATGTACAACAACTGTAAAAATACAGAGTGAATGAACTCACTAGAATGGTGGCAACTTATCTTTGAGAAGAGATGTGACGACTACGCTCATTCACAAGAAGATGTTTACAATGAGGCTCCAAAGGTATTTTTTAACATAAAGAATAAATGAGAAAACCCTAGACATCCAAAACCATAACCCCGGGAGATGAAGCGTCGAAAGGTTTGTGGGCCCCGATGGGGCTAGTTGATACATCAACTTGCCGAAGGCGTAACTTTTGCATACAATATCTATTTTGGGCGCACGAGAGCTCGTTGGAAAGGTCTAACCGAGAAGAACACATTTTGATTGGGCCTAGAAAAGAGACACTGGCCCCAAAACATTAAAAAAAACGTCGTTTAGGGCCTCAAAACGACCCTAAAAATTCATGACCTGAAAAACTGTAGAAAAACTACCAAGGTGGGAAATTGTATATCGAGTCAATGGAATAGGTGAGTGGCCATCGATATCCACCTGGATCACTCTTGGACAACTACTTGTATATTTTTCAATTATTATTCCTTATTTGACAACTATTGTTGTAGTTGAGTCATTATCTGAGTGAGCCTATCCTCCTATCATCGATCCATCTAGGTGGCCTTCTTTCCCAATTACACAAGCTACACTCTATGCTTGTCCCAATCTACCATGACTGTAGTGAGGGAGCCTTGACGTTCATAAAATTAGTTCCTTGGAAACAATAATAACCATGTCAAGGTCTCAACATTCTTCTCTATGTCCACCATACATCGATCATACATTTGTGCCTTCTCCTTTAGGTGCTTATTATCTTCTTGAAGTTGAACATTGATGGCTGATAGGTCTTCCAACCTTTCTTTGTTTTTTTTCCCATGCTAGGTTTGCAAAGTTCTTGCAACTATGTCATTGTTGAGGATTCAACTTGGCTCCTACACCACATGATCCATAAAAAAAATATTTATAGGCCGCTCCCTTCATCAACATATATACTTTGAGAAAATAACTTTCTGATCTTTGTTTTTTTTACTTATGCAAAGATCTTTGTTCTCTGAGTGGCTATAAGGCTTCTGTTCTTAACTCAATTTTGAGTGCAACTACGCTTCAACATTAGAGGTGTGGCTTGTTCTCTATTGTAACCTGCACACAAAAACTAAATAATAACAAATAGTAATTTGGCCAATAAAAACCAAGACTCCACAAATACTATTTCACTAAGAACTTTGTCTTCAGTGCAACTCCTTTGCATGTTGATATCCATTTGAACTAAATCTACCAAGATGATCAAGGCTAAGACTATGCTTCTTTGATCACTGTATGGGCATGAAGGCTCTGCTAAGGCTTAGTTACTACTTTGGTACCATTGGCCAATAATAACCATCAATGAGTTCAAGTGATTCTGCTTCTATGGCCAACAATAAACCAACCTATGTTGTGTTAAGATAACAATCATCAGTGTCTAGACTTTTTATATACAAAATGAACAATGTTGTAAGACACCCCACCCCCTAAGTACCTTTTAAGGGATGGGGTATTAAAATTTCATTTTTTCCTTAAACATCTATAAGTCTCTTCTCGAGGGCATCATCGTCTTTAGCTCATCACGAGCTTTCCAACGACTATAATTATGCCCAAAACAGAGCTCTGGATCAAAGGTTATGGCTTTCTGAAGTTTTTGGGACATCATTGGCCAAAGGCCACCTCATTGCCACGTGGTTCCACTTCACATGTACCATCCAAAAATGGCACCAATGTGACATAACTCGTCATCTTCTAGCATTGTCATGGTCGTTGGCGGGGATGTTATCGTGGCATCCGCCACTTGGCCCACCAGGCCTTCAACTCGTCATCCCACCGGGCATCAGATCATCAGGGCATCACGAGGGTAGTGGAACTATGATTTGCCTGGGAACACAATACCTTGACACTTAAAATCAGACTGTCCATCGCAAGACAAGATCAACAATGGTTGATCGAAGCACTCCGGCAATCAACATGGTGGTTAACAAGAGGTGACTACCTGCGCTACGATTGTGTGGAATCTGAGGAGGGACACACATCGCCACCAGGTAATCGTGGACATTGGGCCATCGGCCCCCTATCAGTCTCATGCTGAATTGAAACTCCCTGTTGGTCCGAGGTCCGTTTGAATTTTCTCAACATGGATCCACGGTGGAAATTTGTCCACCCTAGGATCCAATAGCTCAGGTTTATCACGCCCGACACGAAGCATGTGCTTGATGAGGGTCCCACACCTATCTCACGTTTAGTCCCACGATGACAAGTGGGCCTACCCTGACACGCCATGTCACTATAGCGTAGAAAGGCCCGCCCAACCAGAGGTTGACACTTGTCTAGCTCTAATAAACCTATTAAATTAATTAATCGTTATTCTCTTAAAATACCACTATTTATTATTCGTTTATTTAATCCCCATTAGGGATAATTAGCCATTAATTAAATATCCCCGTAATTACATTTTTACGTGGCCTAAATTACCGACCTGGTAAAACCAAGGATTACTTCCCCTTTTTATTGGGAATCCAACACCCTGAGATGGATTAGTGTTAATTATTATATTATTGCCCCTAACATATTAACTTATATCATTAATATATAATGATATAATTAATATATTATGATATAATTATAATTAATTGTATTATATTATAATATAATTATATTAATTATAATTATATCATAATACAATTAATTAAATTTTATCGTAACATGATTAGGTTATAAGTTAATATGTTAGGGGCGATAATATAATAATTAACACTTAGGGTTAATTATATTATATAATTATATAATAATATAATATAATATTATTATATTATATAATATAACAATTATATTATATTATATTATATTGCACTTAGGGTTATTAATCTTGATTAATACATTAACCCTCGGTCCTCGGCGTATAACTTTCCATGTGTTTATCAACATGCCCATAAACTCTCAATGCCCCTTTGGACATAAGTCTATTGTGTAAATCCCGGTAAAATTTCTTTCTTACCAAGTCCCAATGAAACTTAGTTAACCATGATGCATCAAATTCTCAAATTTTCATTTTATTTCAAATTATGAAATTTGTTTTCAATTCTTCATTCTTTTCTCATTATTTAAATTTAAAATACTTTCCCTCCCTTCAATATTTGGCTCATCCTCCTAAGACTACACAAAGATATGAACCTCTCTCTCAAATTTTGATACCTAGCAGATTTTCCAAGCCAACACTCTATTCATACTGTGAATGACAAACAATTACTAACAAATTCTTTTCCAAAACAAAGACAAGCAGAAATCCAACAACAAAATGTGCTTTTCACGTCTTATTTCATATTTCCCAGCGAGACAAATAGTTAGAGTAACAATAAAAAATTCTTGAGATAACTAGCACATGAATTCCCTGATATTAAAGAAACTTGAAATGGCAATACAATACACAGAAAGCACTTCTCTAAAATTTAGAAAATGTTGGCAACTATCGAAGGGTGTGTCATTTTCCACCCAACCATAGGCACAACTGCTCCTATGTTTTCACCGCTGACCACCCCTAGCCAGGGTATGATGCCATGAGAGAGATCTCTTTTTCTGCTCAGTAAATAGCTAGGGATGAAGATTACTCTTCTTCTCCCACAGGAACTTGGCAGCCCGATCCTCATTCCACCAAGCAAGGGGGTATGATGTGATTGTTTAATACAATCATTGAACCTCCTACAACCTCGTTTATCAACCTAATTAGAAGACACTTCCCATCAGTTCATGTACCCAGAACAATACGTTTTTCTCAGTTCTCCTCGGAACGAGAGAGCTTCACATGCTCTCCCTCTTCAAAATTGGTCTCCAGACCCATTCGTGTGTATTCCCTACCCTCTGCTCGCGATTTTTCCTCTTTTCTTGCCTTCTACAACAAGATTTTGTGGGTCCAATCCCCAAATTCGTGGTCAGAACGAGAAACTTCCAGATGGGTACTTTTCCCATCCTCTCATTGACTCTTGAGGAAGACTTCCCAACTACCAACTTGACTGGTAAATAATTTCTCTAGGACAGGGGATTGTTTTGGGTCTGATCATTTTAAATCCAACAGAGTACTCGCCTGGTAGGGATCATCTCAACCATTACTGGTTCCCCTCACCATTCACTCTCATGGTAGCATAATATGTGTAGGCAACACCTTCAACAATTATTCAACAATTTCATTTTTATTTAATAACATAAATATTCACATTACCTTCCTTAGCAAAGGTTCATCATTTTCCAAAATCCACACATAACAAATCTATCCATAGTTTTTTAGCAATAATATAATTATATTTACAAGTTGGGGGAAACATGGGTATTACAATGCTACTATCTTTCTATGCCATGTTTGGACAACCAACAACTCAACTCAATGAACCGATACAAGGAAATACTCATCGACATAAATATATTATTCCCAGTAACAATGATGTCATGAATCAAGCTTTCTTTAATAAATAGAATTTAGCACAGAATGCCAATGCAAGGGAATGGCATATCTCATACCAAACTCTCTTGTATATATACTCAACTCCCTTCAACTTAAATACCAAATTTGTTAGGATCCTAACCTCACTAGCCCCTCGAGTAGATAGAATACTATGCTTTTCTATGTAATAAAGGTCATTAGTAAACAAGGCCCATGTAATAACGTGAACACATCTAATGTAAGAAGACTTACTAGAAGGTTCACCTCTAGAAAGTTATTCTTCTATAATGTTCTCTAGAAGATAGAAATAGTATAAATAGGGGTAGAAAGCATGGAAAATGTGGTCTTGGAAATCATATGTACTAGAGCTCCGGTTTGTTGGAGGTTGCCTCCTCGAAGAGGCACGTGAAATTCGCTCTCAAGATAATAAAGGTATCATCATTTGGATCTATATTGTCATTGTGCTTATTGTTTCATCTCGTTGTGTTAACTAATTTTGGTAATAATTATGCTACTACTCTGCATATTTCCTTATGGTACCTTACACGTGGTATAAAATCTCTTTTCTCTATAGATTTTTAGAGATTTTTTTTTTCAGGATAGAAAGCATGTTGACGTCTTTAAAGCATAATGATTTGTCATTCGGTGGGTAAAATTGCAATTGGGGAAGAATGCACATAGGAAATACACATGGTTACTCGAAACATATTGTTTCACCTAGGTGGAAACCCATGTTGGTACCCCTTTGAGTAGTATCGCATTAGACAACATATGTACACTGCCATTCACTCCAAAGTACCCTCGAGTATATAGGGAATCTTATAGGTATACTAAAACCAACTATAGATCAACCAATTGACCATCTGACTATTGTAGTGGCATCAATAACAACACTCGGGAAAACTACTCTCGCGTACCTGGGTAATCAGGTAGTACAACTAAGGGTACGATTGCGTCTCCTTAGTTAGAGCCCTGATATATTGGGCCAAGTACTATTGTTGGACCCCGCTAGCGTATAAGAGAGTTATAGCACGAGGAAATCTCTTGTCCATAGGAACCATCAAAACCCTAACCCTTGCTATCAGAACATAACAAAACATAAACATAGTGGAAATATTGCACATCAAGTGTACACAACCCTTCTTCCTACATCTAGGTTGTGAAATTCCTACACAATTTTAACTATTAAGAATTTAGCATTCTATCACTCCAGTATTATTCAAACCAGAGTACTCCATAGGAGTAAAAAAATGAGTATAGTGATTCCATTTACACCCTTATTTGGGACCTATCCCACTAGATTCCTCTCTTCACACTGATTGCGGTGGTACCCCTCACTCATAACCATTTTTTTGTGTACCACCCACCCTTCCCGACACCCTTATTTGGAACCTATCCCACTGGATTCCTCTCTTCACCTAATCATCGTGATACCCCTCACTCATAAGCCTTTTTTTTTCTTTTTTTTTTTGAACCCACCCACCCTCCCTTGCACCCTTATTTGGGACCTCACCCACTAGATTCCTCTTTTTCGCACTGATCACCATGATACCACTCTATCATAAGCCCTTTTGTATGAACCTGACAACCCTATTTTTTCCCGCTTATTTCGCCGATGGCCCATGCCCACAACCAAGACCTTGACAACCACATCAATTCCTTGGACAAGACCATGACCAACCTTGACAATGGAGTCAAAGGAGATACTTTAGAAATTGCTTCCCTCAATTCCCGGATCAATAAATTGGATGACTAACTCACTAAATTGGATGAATTCTCTAACCAGATGGACTCCCTGTCCCCATGGTTTCATCAATCCAAGGGTCATATCACCCATGAACAACCTTCACACCAAGAGGGTGTTGACTCCTCCCATTCCATGGAATTTCATTCTAACCCCCTTACTAGTGACCTATGTCTTCCTAAAGTTGAGGTGAATAAATTTGATGGCTCGAACCCCACAAGCTGGGTCACTCAAATGGAACATTATTTATCCTTACAGGGCATCATTGATTACTTGATCAAACTTCGTATCGATGTCCTTTATTTGGATCTTGAACAATGGAAATGGTGGCAATGGCGTAAAAATTCACATCGAGGGTATATTGCTTGGACCCAATTTGTTACAGACCTTTATGAACGCTTTGACACAAACACACATCATTTGGGTCATTTGACCAATATTAAACAATTTAGTACAATGGAAGAATACATCACTACTTTTGAGCAATTGGCTTCCCAAAATGAAGGCATGTCTGACACCTTCTTTTGTGAATGCTTTATTAGTGGCCTTAAGGACGACATCTAAGCTCATGTCCTAATGGATCGTCCCCAAACCTAGCTTGAAGCGACTCATCGCGCCAAGGAAGCACAACATGTAGTCTCTTCTTAAGTAAAAAATCCCTCCTTTATTCCCTATTCCCGACCCACCAATCCATCCCCTCCTTCCTCTCCTCCTAAGATCAAGAAAATAACCAGGGAATAAATGGTTGAATGTCAACTTAAGGGTCTTTGCTACAACTATGATGAAAAATATTTTATGGGGCATAAATGTAAGGAGCAAAATATTTTTATGTCCATTTATGAGGACATTTCATAAGAGTATGGTGATGTCTCCCCTCCTAAATCCATGCCTTAGGCCGATGATCATAGCATGCCCTCTGCTCCACCAAAAGTTGAACCACTCATCTCTTTGAATGCTCTCACTGGTATCTTCACTCCCCAAACCCTTAAGTTAATTGGCTATCTCAAGAATCATAAAATCATTATCCTCGTCAATAGTGGTAGCACCCATAATTTTATGCATCGCCAAATTGCCCAAGAGACCCTTTGTTATATCCATGTCGTCAATAACTTCCAAATCATGAGTGGTAATGGCAGTTCCATGAAATATGGGGGTCGTTGTGAAAATGTGCACCTGCAAATTGGTCATTATATGTTTTCTATTCACATGGGTGGTTGCGACATTGTTATGGGTTTTGAATGGTTACGCACCCTGGGCCCCAACACCATGGAATTCAAGGATTTATCCATGAGTTTCCAACATGATGGACAATGGTACTAGTTCCAAGGCAGCACGGAAAGTTCCCTCGAGATCATTAGTTCACATTGAATGGAGAAACTCCTCAAAAAAGGTCATTCTAGAGATATTTCCCAATTCCATGCCATTCAAGCAGTTCAGACTCCCTCACCTACTGTTCATCCCGACATGTAGCTTATCCTCTCCAAAAACCACTATGTTTTTGACAACCTCCAAGGACTCCCACCTTTCTGTGGCCCCCATGATCATTCCATTCCACTTGTCTCTAGTAGTATTCCTCCCAATGTTCGCCCTTGTCGTCACCCATTTTCCCAAAAAATGAAATTTGAGAAAATTGTTCAAGAATTGTTAGTTACAGGTGTCATTCATCCCAGTACAAGCCCTTATTCTTCTCCCGGAGTCATGGTACTCAAGAAAGAAGGTACCTAGCGCATGTGCCTTGATTTTCGAGCCCTTAACAAAATTACCATCAAAGATAAGTTTCCCATTCCTGTCATTGATGACATTTTGGATGAACTAAGTGGTGCTCAATTCTTTACCAAACTTGATCTGTGTTTTGGCTACCACCAGATACATAAGAAGGAGGTAGATATTCCCAAAACTACCTTTCGTACTCATGAAGGCCATTATGAGTTCTTGGTCATGCCCTTATGCTTCTATAATGTACCCTCCACTTTCCAAAGCCTCATGAATCATGTATTTTGCCCTTTCCTCCATTAGTTTCTATTGGCCTTCTTTGATGATATCCTCATTTATAGTAAAAATTGCCAAGCCCATCTTCCCCATGTGGATCAAGTCTTACAGTTACTATCTCAACATCAATTCTTTTTTTGCCTTTGGAGCTTCTGAAGTAGAGTACCTTGGCCATATTGTTGGTTAGGATGTGGTCTCTGTGGATCCTAAGAAAATAGAAGCTATGAAGGATTGGCCCCACCCTAAAACTCTTAAAATTTTGCACGGTTTCCTAGCTTTACCTGGCTAGTATAGAAAATTGGTTCTGAATTATGGAAAAATTGCAGCCCCACTCACTTCTCTCCTTAAAAAGAATGCTTTTAGTTGGAATACTATCGCTGACCAATCCTTCCAAGCTTTGAAAGAGGCTATGTGTACAACTCTGGTTTTGGCATTGCCCAACTTTACAAAGACCTTTGTTTTGGAATGTTACATTTCTGGGAAAGGCATTTGGGTAGTTCTCATTCAGGATGGTAGACCTCTGGCCTTCACTAGAAAACAACTTTCTGAGAGACACTTGGGAAAATCCACCAATGAAAAGGAAATGTTGGTTATTTTGCATGTGGTGGATCTCTCGTGTCCTTACTTTTGGCCAATGCTTCCGAATTAAAGCTGATCATCGTAGCCTCAAATATTTTTTGGAACAATCCATTATGCTCTCTAAACTTCATGCTTCACCAACAATAGGGCATTATGGCTTTCACAAAACATATGAACAGATCAAATGTTCATTTTTTGGGAAGGCATGAAGTAGGACATCCACACTTTTGTGGCCGAATGTGATACTTGCCAACACAACAAGGGAGAAACAATCAAAACTCTAGGCACACTACAACCTCCCTCTATTCCACCTGCTATATGAACAAATATCTCTATGGACTTCATTGTTGGCTTACCAAATCAGGCAATAAATCAATCATCATGGTTGTGGTCGATCACCTTTTCAAATATGCTCATTTTTGTGCCCTCCAACATCCATTCAAAGTCTCCACAGTGGCTCAAGTTTTTATGGAAAATATCTTCAAACTCCATGGAATGCCCCACTCTATAGTCTCAGACTGTGATCCAACTTTCACAAGCAACTTCTGGCAAGAATTTTTCAGGTTCCAAGGCACCCAATTGCATCTCAGCACTGCCTGGCATCCCCAAACTAATGGTCAAACTGAAGTTGTCAATAAGTGCTTGAAGCATATTTATGGTGCTTCGCCTCCAAACGAAAAATCTCAATGGGATCAATGGTTACCATTATATGAATGGTGGTACAATACATCTTACCATGGTGTTACTCGCACGACTCCATTTTAGGTGGTCTATGGTCAATATCCACCCTTAGTGTTATCTTATATGCCTGGTGTCTCCAAAGTCTAAGAGGTCGACAAAACCCTTATAGTCCGAGTTGATGTTCTACGTACCCTCAAAGAGAATTTGGTTTTTGCTCATGATCGCATGAAGCAACAAGCTAATCAATGTCATTTCAATCGTCAGTTTTATGAAGGGGATTAGGTGTTTCTTCGTCTCCAATTTTATAAGCAAACTTCTATCAAAGTTAATCACTGCCAGAAACTTTCTCCCAAGTTTTACGACCCTTATACAATCCTCAAGCATGTAGGGCCCGTGGCTTACAAGTTAGCTCTTCCCAGTCACTCTAAGCTCCATCCAGTATTGCATGTGTCTTGCTTAAGGAAGGTGATTGGAACCAAGTGCCAACTACAAACTAGTCTCCTAGAATTGGATGAAGAAGGATCCATTTGGTTGCAACCACAAGCAGTCCTGGCCTAATGCAACTGTCGTCTCCATCAACACATTATTCAATAATTTTCAGTACAATGGAAGGATATACCACCTTGGGATTTCACATGGGAGCCAACCACCATTCTCCAAAAATTCTCGCATCTCAAGCCCTGAGGAAAAGGTTGTTCTTTAAGGAGAAGGGCATGTTAGGATCCTAACCTCCCTAACCCCTCAAGTAGATAGAATAATATGTTTTATTATGTAATAAAGGGTTGTCATTAGTAAATAAGGCCTATGTAACAACGTGAACACATCTAATGTAAGAAGACTTACTATAAGGTTCCACCTCTAGAATGTTCTCTAGAAGATAGAACTAATATAAATAGGGCTAGAAAGCATGGAAAAGGTGGTCTTGGAAATCATTTTTACTATAGCTCTTCTCTGTTGGAGGTTTTCCTCTCAAAGAGGCACGTGAACTTTTCTCCCGTGATAGTAAAGGTATCATCATTTGGATATATATTGTCATTGTGCTTAATATTTTGTCTCTCTCTCTCTTAACTAATTTTGGTAATAATTATGCTACTGCTTCGCATATTTCCTTCCGGTTGTAATATCCCCACGTGTGCTAAGCTAGGATATTAGTGTTACGTCGCCCAACATATGTTTTTATGTCATAAGTTGATTGACAACTTTCTACAAGCATTTTGCATACACTCTACTTATATACTTTCATCAAATATATTGCATGCATTCCAAGTACACATGAAATTGAAGAGACAACATGAACATTTTATTACGAGTGAAGATCTGAACACAACAATGAAAAATCTCTAACGGTTGTTACGAAAACTACAATGCATCGATGACAACACACAATACTCAAGACAAAACCTGGAATGATGCCACGACCTCCTCAATCGATGAAGCTTCCTCCTCCAAACTGCATAAAGGCCAATTCCTAACCTCCAAACCCTCTCCAAGATGATGCCAAACGACAAGATGAAGCTCAAGTGAAGATTTCGGATGGATCCTCCTTTTTTTCTAGCTAGGGTGGATATTGCACTACCGAAACCAAACTACAATGGAAGAGTTTTGCTAAAACCTCAATGAAAACCGTGGCTCACAAGAGCACTCCAAACAAGAGATCAATCCAAAACATCACGAGGAAAGTGAAGCGCTACCCCTCCTTTTATATTTCTTCAATGCCCCTTCTAGGTCTTTCCTCTTTGATTTAATCCACATGACCCTCATTCCACTTTTAATTTTCACTTAAAGATTAAAAGTCACTTTTACTAATATTTAAGTAACTATTAATCTTAAAGTTACTTTATAACCTTTTTAACTCTCTTTTAATGTCGAAAAGTGATTAATTTGCTTTTAGGATATTTTCGGAAGTTGGAAGTCCCTTCCTCATCATCCCAACCTTTAGAGCGTTTAGTCCTGGTTCTAACGAGCTATTACACTAAGGCGTCCCCTCAAATAATATGATCCAAATAACATCTTTAGTGCTTTTAATTAGATTATGCTCAATAATATTCCCGAATTACAAGAATCGTCAGAATGCCAGAGAACCAAGATCGAACTGTGCAGAAGTGATTCTGATAATGAAAGATGGTAAATGTACTAGGATGTGCCTCATATAAATCCTCTGATCTCACTGATAACATAACCTCACCCCTTTGTCTAGGCTGACACAAGCCTCAAAAGTCATCTCCAACTGCAGAACAAGGGAACCCAAAAATGGGGACATTACACCGACACCTTACAAATTCAACCACACATATATGAGTTGGCAGCTAAACAAATCACAAATATGAAATGGCTATGAATTAATACATGTGAGAAAATGATTTGTTATGTAAACCATGCGTGTAATAAAACTCAAATCGATGGACTCGATTCATGTGATTTCAATGGTCTACTTGAAATAGAAACTAGCTTGTGCCTCTTTAATTATTCTTTCAATTGTAGTTCAAGGATGATAATGGCTAAGCTATGGTTCTCCCCAAGGTCTTATTCCCACAATGACCCTGTGAACAAGTTCAACACAAAACTAAATAGCAATATTTATATATGACTCTAGCACTCTATAGAAAGGTGAAAGTGCCAATAAGAATGCCAACCCAAGAAGCATCATAAGTTGCCCACTCCCATTAACATTTGTATGAGATGAAAGTTAAATGATAACACGAGGATTGGTTTTATCAAAAGGTGGTAAATGAGACAAATACACCAATGCCAAAGCATTAACGAAATAACAACTAAAATCGAATTCAAGTTCTAAGTATATGACAATAATTTGACACTTTGGTATAATAAACAAAACCACAATTACATCCACTCATACACAAGCAAAGGAAGGGCAACCCCCAAGAAGGAAGAGGCCATCGATGCATTGAGCATACAACCTGTACGACCCCCAAATGCACACAATCAGCTCATATGGCATGTGGAGAGATTGTTAGGGATAAGTATGGCCTCTAGGATGTTCACAAGTAGTAATAGTTCCTTTAGAAAACAAGATGATGGCATGTAGCAACCATGGTAAGCAAGCAAGACATTTCACCCCCTCTCCAACAGTCAATAAAAAAAGATAACTAGAAATGAAAACTCTCCACGACAGTGCAACAATAATATAATGTTGTCTATAGATATCCAATCTCATAAATAAACCAACGATGAAGGAAATAGAGTTTTTAGCATTCATCTTAGACAAATGGAGAGTGAAACCAAAACACAATTGAGAGACAAACTCTTACACCATTAAAAATTATCAGGCAACCATTAACATAAAGTAGCTTCCATTAAAAACATTGGTAACAATTAAAAATGTAGAAGGGCAATATACCCAACACATATAAGAGTTTCTCACTACACATAACATCAATCACATAACGGATATAGTGATTTCACTTGGGGAAACTTGAAGGAAAAAATCCCCCAGCATCAAAAGATTTGCTTAGTCATATTTTGACAATCAGATTGACAATGCAGTCAGATGGCTCTCTGTGCATCCTCCTCTCCTTGGCCAACAATCAGGAAAAAAGCCCTTTGAGAGTGGAATTACAAGAATAAACAAGGAGAGCGAGGGTAATGGGAAGGCCAACAGGCCTAACCTTTCATTTTACATTCCTCAATCTTCTTTCCTATTTTCATTTAATTCTTTATTTTTCCTTTCATTTGTCTCATTTAACTTTACATTGCATTGTCTTTTATGTCTTATTTAATCTTCATTAATTGTTGATTTACATTTAGGTATTGATCTTACAACCATTGTCTTGGTTTAGATCCATTTTACATCAACTCTCAATATGATCCTCTTAGGTCCTTGTATTTCCTTTGTGTTCGCCTCATCCTCATACAAGGTCACTACGTGTGCAACTACATGGGGCCACTTTGTCACACTTCATAATTGTCTCCTTTAGTACACATATTGATCACACTAGTTTGTTGGATATCCTCTCCTTGTATGCCACTTGTTGAGCTCTTCATCATATGCCTCCTCTTACACTAACTTTTACATTCTCCTTAATTGTCTCTTCTAGGTGTTCTTTAACTCAAAGGTGCCTCTCCATATTCATTATTCTGCAAGATGCTTGGTTTTGAGTTGGTTTGATGGGCACACTCTTTCATTCTAATTTCCCACAAAGCTCAGGTGACCTCTTTAATATAGGTGGCATGAACTCAAGGGGAATTCTCACATCTCTAATCTCATATCATTTCATTTTGGAGTGAATGTAGGAATGCCTCAAGAGATCAGATATTGAGGCATGTGAGTGTGTTTCTCACCAAGTTATGTCCAACACGATTACAACATTGTGTTGCATGTTTCTCTTCCTTTGTGCCTATCTTCTCATTGATTCTTTTTGCTCACATAACTAATTTCAATCCTATTAGCTACTTGTTTTCTGGTTGTGACCTCTATTCTTGCTTTCCTTCATTTTTTTCCAAGGAAAACCTCTCGGGAAACCCTTGGGAACTTCCCCGCATTTCACAGATGGTACCTAGTATAAACTTGTAGACATTGATTATGACATCAGACTTGGTAGGGACATCGAGTGAGGCATGTAATAGAAGCAACCAACCTGGGTGATTAACCTTAAGACCTCTTGCATGAAGCTAAAAGCATTGAATCACTCCATTTAGCCCATTGAGCTTACTTCATTTATTTTATGCGTACTTGTGTATAACATTTAGTGTTTCATATCTCTTCCTTGTAATGCTTCTTTAATATTTTCAATTGTGTTTCTCAAGGTTGTCTCATTTCATTGCACAGATATTTCAATCTTATACAAGAGACACAAATGTTTTTGTTTTCTAACTGCATTAACACTCATAGGTGTTGATTTTGTGTCTTGCTTCAAATTGTCTTTGTAGCAACGACATTTTTATCATGTATACAGTGTTGTGTGACATATAGTGTTTATTAAGTTTCATTGCTTGCATCAGGGTAAGAGAAATAAAAAACAATAAATGCTTTCATTTTTACATGCATGAAGGTTGAAGTTAATCTCATTCTCTTTCATTTGGAACGTTTAGTAGTTTAAAAAGGTGTGCCTATCCTTCCTACAAGGATAGTTGCACCTAACTCAACCAATAATCCAATTTCTTGGCAACTTGCACTTATTTAAGACCTTCTTATCCTTTTAGAGCCTTTTTAAGTCCTTAGGTTGACATTCTCCTCTATTGAAACTAGGGTTGTCCCGACCTTATACCTCACAAGTTTTCTAATAATTTAGTATTAAGGATTTTAGTGTTCGATGTTGTGAATGCAACTTTTATTGGATGTTCATATTTTATTAACATTCTCTGTCCTTACATTGCTAATAAGGTGGTGTGAAATAGGGTAAAAATGACAATCAACATACAAACAACACTTATGAATGAACTTTACAAAGTGTTTATGTTTTTTAGTATATAGATGAACTAGGTGGATCTAATAGTTAAGAATATGTGTTTTTCTTTTGGAGATTATAAGCTTAAATTTAGGGGAAAAAAACATACAAAAAAAACACAAGAGCGATGGAGAGTGAAGCAGGTTAGAGTTCTAGGGTCACGAGTAAGGGTTTTAGAGATAAGGTCTTTTCTTGAACAAACGAAAATGGCAGCGACAGGGGCGGGATCATCAGGAGAGCCAGAATCATCAGGTCATCCCAAGGACAAACGACAGAGGGAACAACCAACATTCAAGGACACAGTGCTAGGTAAAGTGCAACAACGATCGGAGGATACCGAAATGGGGGGTGTAAGTGAAGACGATAAGGACAGTACTACCGAGCAAAAAAGTCATGGATCTTATAAAACAAAGGTGAATGGATGCCATGCACGCACAATGGGAAATACAAGGTATGAAGTGACTTCATCCAGTATTGGCAACTACATACAACACATGAAGGATCATGCTTTAATAGGAAAATTAATGGGTATCTAGACATTAGAAAAATCCCTCAATGGGTGGGTGAGCTCCAGATGGAAGATAAAAGGGAAAGTAGATCTAAAGTTGGGATCCAAAGGTTTATTTACAACCATCTTTATTAATCCTGCAGACAAAAATAAGGTGTCTGATGAAGGGCCTTATTTTTTGTAATGTCCCCACTTTGGGACATCATTATATTGCAAAGTGTTATGATGACCAGAGTAGCCAGATGGAGATTATAGTGAGTACATGGTCCATTGAGGGGTATTTTGGGGTCCGACTTGCATCATTCATCTTATTTCATCATCATGATCCATTCTGCACATCTTGGCTTTGGTTCCGTTGCATTTCAACGATTTTCGTAATCATGGGTTATTTTGGGCTATATGTTATTAAATTCACTAAGGAGATCATATTGGGCATAATACTTGGAGGAACCTATTAGTGTAATAGCTCATTGGAATCGGGAGGAATGGTACTTCGGGATAAGATGATGAGAAGTGACTTTCAATGGCCAGGGAAGCCACAAGGAGGGATAAGCTTCTTTTTAGAGGAAAAATGGTTAATTAATTAATTAAAGTGATTTAATTAATTAATTAATAATTAAATAAAGTAAAAAGTCACTTGGAGAGACAAGGTGAGCAGGGAGGATAAAAGAGGGATAGGGGCCTCTATTCTCAGATTATGTTGTTTATCATTTGATATCTGGCTTCTTGCTAGTGAGCCCATGCACTTGGGGGTTTTGAGGGTTTTGACTTAACAAACCCTAGAGATCAACTCAGTGGTGAAAGATCCCACCCAACCTGGTCCAAGCTTGGTCACGGAGATGAAAGATTCCTCCCTCGCCATTCTACATCAGATCTACTCAATTACATGAGGTTTCTACATCAATTATAGGTTCAAAGAGAGCTTGGGCGCAACTTCAGGGGATTTCCAGCAGGATGTTGCACCACCTTGAGGAGATTAGCTTAATCTAGGCAGAGGAGAAGGATTCAAAGGAAAAGGACTTCTGGGTATTCTTTGTAGGGCCTAGGGCACCTTTCATAGCCCTTTCCGGAGGAGGCTTCTCTGTCGTTTTATTTATTGGAGCTTAGCACAAGTTCAGAGAGAGGAGGGCACACCACAAATTGAGGATCCTGTCTTTTGGAGGATCAGTTCTTCATTGTTTAGCCCGAGACTTTACCAGGGTTTTTCCTTCGACCCAATCTACAGTTCTATGTATTTTGAGAACATTTGGAGGTTTCTAGGATAGAGGCCGAATTATCGGGTCTTCAGTCATCCAGGAGGGCACAAGCCAATTAGGGGTTTGCTCATTTGGATGGTCATAACTTCATTGTTCAGCTTGAAACTTCACCAAGGGTTTGGTCTTGGCCCGGTCTACTCTTCCAACCATTTTTAGAGTGTTTGGAGGCCTCTAGTAACAAGGCCGAATTATTGGGGGTATTCAACTTTCCAACAGGGCACAACTTATCCAGTTTGAGGGTTTGATCCAGCATTGGGTGGAGATCTCAGTTGTCATTCATCTTTGGCAGACATGTGGCCTTTGGAGGCTTGTATCTTCTCTTCTTGATTTTCCTTGAGGGTTATCCTCATTTTGCTACTAGCTCTTAGCTATATTGTACCAGATCTGCAAATCCATTGCATCAGGGTCTTCTTCTATTATGAAAAATATCATATCTGAAGTATTTTTGGGTTATCTCTTGTATTGTTGATCTTGCATCTTGTTGAGGTATGTTCCATTGCTATATATTCTTTGTTTATTGTTGCAAACACACATTAAACCCATCATATTAAACCCCGACACAACTCGTGAGATTTAAGACTGCAAAGTGTTTGACGAAATGCCACAACCACAAAACGTTGAAAAATCACGTGAAAAACACAATGTTCTTGGCATCTTGGCTTGGGAACATTACATTTTTTCAATTCCACTGGTCTTCATCTTCGCTACTGGATGAAAATATTTTCCCCAGAGAGTGAAGACTTCACAACAACCCTGGTTTGGATAAGGCTATACTCATTACCTCAAGAATTATGGAAAATAGAGACATTGGAAGGCATAGGTAACACCCTGGGATCATTCATTAAAATATTTGAGATCACAAAGGCTTACAAATACACCTTATATGTCTGGATTTGTGTTTATATGAATGTAGCAGGAGCCCTCCCAGAAGCAGTAACAATATCCTACTAGGAAAATGAATGGAGCCAGTTGATGGACTATGAACACATCCCCTTCAGATGTAGGAAATGCCACGTCCATGATGTAAAAAAAATGATGCTAAGCAACAAGAAGGAACAAATGAGGAAGGTTTCACTAAAATCCAAGGAAAACGAAAGGGGCCGCGAAGATAGGGAAATCGGATAACCAAGGAAGCGGGCACAGACATAAATAAATTCAAAGGCCTGGAGGAAATCATCCTAGAGAATGAAGATCAAATTCCGGAAGAACCAAAGAAACATGAGGTTAACATATTAGATTCCCTAATGGATCCAGATCCAAAAGAAAATCAGGAGAAACAAAAGAAACACCAGATCCTCAAGGAAAATCAATGGAGCCAAAAGAAAGAGAACTTTAAATGAAAGATCAAGAGGAACATATCACAAAAAATCAAGACAAAGGAGATTATGAGATAGAAATGGAAAAGGATGAAAGGCAGTAAAAAACCTGAAAGCAAGATCGTGGAGAACAGGAATCAAAGGTAAGAAATAATGAGCAGGCGTCAAAAATCCAAGAGGAACCACAAAACAATAGTGGGAAGGAAATGGGTTTGGGGATCTTAGCAAGTACATTGGGTGGATTCAGGGTCAAAACCAATCCCTTGAAGATCTTAAAGAAAACAGCCAGTGAGAAAAAAAGGAGGGGCAAAAAACCATACAGTTAGGTGATTGAAGAAACGAGAGCACACCTGGTTGATTCAGGACAAATGGTAGGACTCCCGGAAAGGTACTTTAAAACCTAACAAAAGTGATATCATGAAGCTAATATCATGGAATGTGCATGGTTTGAATGCTCCATCCAAACATAGAATCTCAAAAAAATGATATATCAAGAAAATACAGAGATAATAATGATCCAGGAAACAAAGTGTGATAAAGAAACCATGGTAAATATAGCAAAAAAAGTATGGAAAGAGCGCAAGATAGAAGTGATAGAATCAGAAGGCGCATCTAGAGGCCTGGTGATCCTATGGGATCCAAAGAAATGGAGATTGGACATGTTCACCACCTTTGCAAGGATCCTCACAATGGGATATGCGAGGATAGGATCTCAAACCGATGGCTTCATTTTGAATGCCTATGGTCCATAGACTCCCTATCTTAAGAGAAATTTCCTTGACTCCCTGAACCATATCGGGGCCACTCTTGGGTTATTGGGGGAGATTTCAATATGATCATCACTCTCTAGGAGAAAAAAGGTGGAGTCAGGCATCTAGAGAGTGAGAGTGAAGCCTTCCGAGATTGGATCAAGAGCAATAGACTAATTGATATGCATACCAGTAATGGTTCGTTCACCTGGAGCAACAGGAGAAGGGATGCAAAAAACATATTTGTTCGTCTAGACAAATTTTTGACATTAGAAGCCTTATTTCAAGGTCAAAAAGCAATATCAACTGAATTCCTCCCCTTCTATGGATCTGATCACTAGCTGATATGCCTTACTTGGGAGGAAAATTTAGCTCCCCGTCCAAAACCCTTCCGCTTCAAATTTTTTTGGATGGGCCATCAAGATTTTTTACAGAATATTGAAACCTGGTGGGTTGAGAACCCAAATTTGTATGGCACAAAAATGTAGCAATTTCAATAGAAGCTGAAACACATCAAAGTCAAAATCAAGAAATGGAATAAGTAAGTGTTCAGAAACATCTTTGAGGAAAAAAAGAGGTTGGAGAATGAGATGGCGACAATCCAACTGGAAACAACAACAGGGGACTAAACAGAGGAGACTAAAGAAAGAGGGGAACAACTCATATTGGAGTTAGATAAGCAAGAAAACCAGGAGGAGATTTTTTGGCATCAAAAATCCAGAGTAAGGTGGTTGCAAGAAGGAGATAGGAATACATAGTTCTTCCATAACTCCTTGTTGCAAAGAAGAAATCGGAATTGGATCACAAATATTACCAAACCTTATGGAGAGAGAGTTGAGTCCACATAAGACATAGAATGGGAATTGGTAAATCATTTTAAATTCCTACTGACATAACCGGAAGGGAATAGGGAGGAAGCCATCCAAAAAATCACAAGAGGCATCCCAAAGCTAGTTACAACAAAG